>PVHX01008255.1:0-84769 GCA_004024805.1 Geosciurus inauris | reverse complement strand
TTTTTTTTTTTTTTTTTTTTTTTTTTTTTTTTTTTTGGTACTGGGGATTGAACTCAGTGGCACTCAACCACTGAGCCACATCCTCAGCCCTATTTTGTGTTTTATGTAGAGGCAGGGTCTCACTGAGTTGCTTAGCACCTCGCCATTGCTGAGGCTGGCTTTGAACTCGCGATTCTCCTGTCTCAGCCTCCCTAAGTGCTGGGATTACAGGCTTGAGCCACCGCGCCCGGCTCCTAAAAGCTATTCTTAATGGGTTTTATGTTTTGTTTTGTTGTTTCTGTTTCGAAGACATGTCTCGTTATGTTGCCCAGGCTGGCCTCAAACTCATGATCCTACTGCCCCAGCCTCCTGAGTATTTTAAAATATTTTTAAAACTTGTTTTAGATATTGATAGACTTTTATTTTATTCATTTGTTTATATGCGGTGCTAAGAATCGAACCCATTGCCTTGCACATGCTAAGCAAGTGCTCTACCACTGAGCTACAACTCCAACCCATTAAAATCTTTTTTAAACACATACATACTACACATCCAGGCTTCCATCATGTGGAATATGACCAGAAGCCACCACCAAATGTCTTGTTATTTTTAAGTCAAATCTCAGGTTCACAGGGAATCTCCCCAAATGACAAGATGGCCACACATAAGTCTATGTCCTTTCAGTATAAAGGGCTGCAAGGAAAACAGGTGGAGTGAGAGAAAACTCAGGAGGCCCTCTTACTCTGCTGCCTGGGGAACAATGCAGACCTCACCAGGCACCTGGTGACCTCACAGGCGTCACCAGCCTGCTCAGGAATCAGACCACTCCTTGATTACTTTCCAGAGTCATCAGCGTATCCTGAACTGTTCCCCACACCCAAAGCAGGCATGAGTGACCTGAACAGAGCATCCCCGAAGCGGACCAAGGAAGGTCCTCACAGGTGCCCAGCCAACAGTGCAAACTTTCAATGTGCACACGGGAAAAATGACATCATCCATCTCAGCTTGACTGAGCAAGGACCGTACAAACTGGCAAACTGACAGGCCCGAGGTGCGGACAGGTATACACTAAGGCACAGGATCAGGGCCTGGGGCCAACGGGCAGCAATGTAGGTAAAAAGAGCCTGCTGGGGGAGATGAGTTAATAACTCAGAGGCCAGGCTTGTTGGCGCACACCTGTAATCCCAGTAGTTTGAGAGGATGAGGCAGGAGGATCTCAAGTTCAAAGTCAGCCTCAGCAACTTAGCAAGACTCTAAGCAACTCAGTGAGACCCTGTCTTTAAATAAAATACAAAATCAGGCCAGGGATGTGGTTCAATTCCCAGAACTCCCCCACCCCACCCCCCGAAAATAAATAAATAACTGGGGTCAGCACCTGGGATTCTGCCTTGGTCCTTTGATTTTTATAAAGTAACAGTCCAGCCAAATGGGAGGCATGATGATGACTCTGCAGGTGAGCCCTGCAGTGGCTTCTCTGGGGCTTCCAGATGGTGAGGCTGGCCAGGCGCTCCCTACTGCCAACAAGGCCCCCTCAGAAAGCATTCATTAGCTAAATGGGTCCCAGCCCACAGGAAAAGGGCCTGGGCCATTAAATATAAACGCAAAACAAAATTAGACTCATCCATTCTAAATCTCATACCTCTGCGGCAGGCAAGGTTTACTTGCTGATTTTAATTTGTGGAAAAGGCATAAGCACTGAAATTATGGCTGGTGGCTGCTCCTGGATATGGGCTGGCCCCTCCCAAACCACACAATGAATTGTGGGGTTCTGTTTTGTGTTTTTAATCGCTGTCAGATTTCACAAGGACATCTGTTGACACTCTTAAACCTGGATTAAATTTCTCTGTAAGTACTGAAGGCCCATCTTCTCAACAGAACCACAAGCCCATCTGCAGTTGGGAAGAAACACAAAAGCTGATAAGCCTTCGATGAACTGGAAACATTTACGTCAATGAGAGTTAGAACTAACTCTGTGTTTTTTCTTTAAAAATACACGGGCAAAAAGGGTGACAGAGAAAAAAGGCAAAAGGAAATGAACCTCTAGCAGCTTTCTCTTTCCAAAGGGAAATAATGCTTAACCGAGTCCCAGCACTGTCACTGTGGTCCGCAGGATAGCCACATGCTGCATGCCTTCCCCCCTGGGGCTTCCATCTTGTTCCAGGGAGAGAACTGTCCACCAGGACAGGGATGTTCATCTGCTGCTGTCTCACTATAGCATCCCCAGCACCAGGGAGGAAGGACTGCATTCATTTCTCCAGAACCAGATTCCTTCAGAACTAAAAAGATACTCCAAGGAGATGATGAGAGTCAAGCTTCAAATCCTTGCCTATAAATCAAAAATAACCTACCTGGACTTCCCCTGGCCAAAGTTGGCACACTGTTTCCCTCATCTCCTCCATCTCCATGACAAGTTCCCTGCAGACCCCTCAAGAGGCAAGAGGTACCCCCAAACCCAACACCTTCTCTCCTGATGTACCAACACCCACCACTTGGGACACTGAAAGAAAAGAAAACTTCTCAGAGCCTGAGACGCTTTTTCCTCCAGATCCACCATGTTCAGAAAGTGATCAGGAATAAACCAGAAGTGGGAACATAAAATAACCGAAAGCAAGTGGATCTTGAATAAATCACTGTATTGTCTTTAAAAGAACTCTGGTTTCTGTTAGATTCCATTTCCTCAAATCCTGAAGGATCCTTTGAAAGATGGTTTACTGGTAACCCTCAGGCTCCCAGGCCACACAGCTCAGAAACTTGCTAGCCAAGTGATTTCTTTTCCGCAAGATGTGCACCTCATCTGTTAAATGGGATGATGATGGTGGCTCTTCCGGGGGTTATAGAAGTAAAAATACAAGCTCTTGGTACAGAGCTCCACCCTTGGTTTATACTCAACAAGTTGGGCTCCTAAGGAGGATGGAGAGGAGGAAGACATGTCAATTCCCATCCACACTGGAGGGAAAGCCCATTTTTTAGCATTGGAAATGGCCAGCTATCTGCCCACATATCCTTCTCCAATTTCTCCACAGAGCAGCTTTTGTTTGGGGAAAAGACAAGACAAGGATGGCCATCCTCTGCCCACCAACTGCATGAGATTCATTTCTCCCTCAAGACCGCTATGAATTTTCATGTTCACATAAAGTGCTCAACCAGAAAAGTGGCCTGTCAAGCACGGGCCATGGGCAGGACTCAGAGGGTAGATAGCTGGAAGGAAGGAAGTATCTGGCTGGCCAGGATAGAGGAGGCACCCACTGAGTGGAATGCAAACCCAGACAAAAGAGAGACAGAGTGTCCACCACACGCAGAGGGGAACCCCCACGCCCACCCCAAAACTACTACATGCTGTTTTTATTGAATGAAAAACAAAGAATAATGCAAAAGTAGCTCAACAACATCACCTATTTCCTGAGAAGGAAAAGTGGCCGCTCTAGAAAGCTCTACTATGCACACAGCATTCTTCATTTATGCTTGTGCCAGTTATATGCAATCTAGTAGTTCAGGTTAGGGTTAGGGTGGTTGTGGGCTTACCAGTGCTCCCAATGCCTGGAATTTGCAAATACCACATTCTATGGTAAAAGAGTAAATATTACCTTACATGGCAAAAGGTGCCACTAAGGACTCTGAAAGGAGCTTTCCCAGAATGCCCAGGTGGGCCCTAAACCCAATGACAATTACCCTCAAGAGAATTTGGCTGAGAAAAATTGGACAGGAGGCAGTGGAACCACAGATAGAGCGGGAGCTCCAAGTCAAGGGATGCCAACAGCCACAAAATCTGCAAGAGGGGAAGGGGGGGTGGGGCGAATTATCTTCTGGAAGCTCCAGAGGGAACGAGGTCTGCCAACACCTTCATTTCTGACCTCCGGTCTCCAGAACTGCAAGAGATGGATTTCTATAGCTTAAAGCCATTGCGTTCTTGGTAATTTGCTGCACAGCCCTAGGAAACTCATAGAGTTACGTTGCTTTATAACAAGTACATGTCCAGGCAGCAGAGCTAAGGAGTCACCTTCTGTTCCTTAAGGAGTCCAGGAGCCACAAACCCAACCAGAAAGGTTCCACATGCTGTCAGACAAATCGGCAGTGAGGCTCAAAGAAGCTGAGGCAAGAAAAGTCCAAGGAACCATGGCATCAGCTGGAGATAAGAACTCATGAAATTAGGTTGATAAATACATATTTGTGAATTACACACACACACACACACACACACACGTATTTTCTTTTAAAAATTGCCCTGAAAACTTGCACCCTCTACTTTACAAAATTCCAGAAGAAGAAAAAAAAATGTCTTACAGCCTGACCCCAAGCTTCATGAAGGTACAACCTGGACTCTCTTCCTGGGGTTCACCAGGTCACCATTCTCTCCCATGGGCTCGTCTCAGGGGCAGTGTTTCTCAAAATGAGATTGGAAAACCACCAGTGTTTTCCAATCCTCAGGTGTTCAGAGGTTCAAGTTTCTCATTTCTATGATATTCCTAGTTGTGAAGACCAAACCAGGTAAGCTGGCAGTCAAGATATTTTCAAGGCTGGACGTGGTGGCACATATCTATAATCCCAGTAGCTCTGGAGGCTGCATCAGGAGGAACCCAAGTTCAATGCCAGCCTCAGCAACTTAGTGGGGCCCTCAACAACTTAACAAGACTCTGTCTCAAAACATTAAAAAAAGAGCTGTGGGCTGGGATTGTGGCTCAGCGGTAGAGCACTTGCCTCGCATGCGTGAGGCCCTGGGTTCGATCCTCAGCACCACATACAAAGCAATAAAATAAAGACATTGTGTCCATCAACAACTTAAAAAATATTAAAAAAAAAAAAAAGGGGGGGGGGCTGTGGATGTCGCTCCGTGGTTAAGAACCCTGGATACAATCCTCAGTACCAAAAAAAAAAAAAGACATTTTCCAGAAGAAAAAAGAGTACCTTATAGGCTTATGAGGCATGGGTAAATTCACAGGGTTCTTCCAATATTGAGAAAAACACAGCTATAGTATGGTCTCAACATTTTTCTAAACCAAACAGAAGGAAACAACCATACATTAATTTAAATATTCTTATGGTGGATGCTCTTGACTACCAAACCATGACAGCCGTTTCCATATCAGCATCTGAAGTGAATTAGCAGTTAGATACCTTCCTTCCCTCAACATTTTTGGTTTTTATAAGAATATCTGCAAATATAAGCTGTGCATCCCTAATCCAAACATTCAAAATACTCCAAAATCTTCTGAGCACTGACTGCCAAGACACTCAAAAAGTTTTGCATTTGGTAACATTTTGTCTTTTTGGATTTTCAGCTAAGGACTACTCGGTGGGTAAAGTCTGCAACTATTCCAAAGTCGAAAAAAGTCTAAAATCTAAAGCACTTCTGGCCCCAAGCATTTCAGGAAAAGGTATACTCAACCTGTAATAATTTCGTACTACTATTTGGAAAGCAGTGCCTGAAGGTTTAATAGATCTAAGGATAACAAATCCCTTTTTTAGAAGGCAACCAATTTTTTTTTAATTATGCCCTTAAAATTACTTAACACAGAGTCCGAGTTTCAAGTGATAACTGAAATCCGATTATGATGCAGAGATTACACACAGTTCTCTTAACGAGATTACTCTAGGCCAAGTAAATAGTAATTCACAGGCTTGAATGATAAGATGGCTATCCTCATTTATCCACCTCACTAGGGACATGAGATTCTCCAAACACTGGGCCATGTTTCTGGGCAGAGATTTCTCCATGGCAAGACCTGCAGAGTTTCAGCCCTTTTTATTTTATTTTTTTTCTTGGTACTGGAAATTGAACTCAGGGGCACTCGACCACTGAGCCACATCCCCAGCCCTATTTTGTGTTTTATGTAGAGACAGGGTCTCACTGAGTTCCTTAGCACCTGAGGCTGGCTTTGAACTCGCGATTCTCCTGTCTCAGCCTCCGTAAGTGCTGGGATTACAGGCTTGCGCCACCGCGCCTGGCTCCTTTTTATTTTTTTAAATTTCATTTTATTTTTATTTTGAGATGAGCACTTACTAAGTTGCTTAGGGCCTCGCTACGTTGCTGAGGCTAGCCTCGAACTTGCAATCCTCCTGCATCAGCCTCCCAAATTGCTGAGATTAGAGGCGTGCACAATGGAGCCCAGCCCTGCAAGGTTTCAGATGTGACTGACATGTGTTTGTGGTGCAAGGCCAAGAAGGATAAACACACACACACACACAAACCCACCACCAACCACAGGGTTGAGGAAGGAGCAGAGTGGAAGCCACACAAAGCAAACCAGGTCAGCTCCTAAGAAGGCTGAGAGTCCACAGGTGTGTGTTTCAGCATCAGTAACAGACTCACTTCCTTTAGAAACTGAAACCTTTACGGAATAAGGCTCCAAACAAACAAGAAGTACTTCTGCTGGATCAGTACAGATCCAGCTTCGATAATAAGAAGCTCAGAAAATTTTCTGGCCTCCGTTTTCTTGCTTGAAATACGGCTCTTAGCAACACACCTGGCACATGATGTGAGCTTTATTACCCAGACTGCTTCACACAGTCCTCTCAATGACTTTGTGAGATAAGTCCTACTATTATCCTCATTTTCCAGATGAGAAAATTAACCAAGCTAAGCTTCGAGTAATTTGCCCAAGGTCATTCTGATAGTAGGTGGTACAAGACCCAGAATGCCAATACTTCATATCAACATAAAAAAGCACTAGTCCCTTAAGTGCACAGAAACCAATGGTTAGAAGAATACAGCCCGGCTCCCTCTACAGTACCAAGCATTGTGGCAGAATAACCAAGCTCACTGTGTTCAGTGCTCTGATCTATGCGGGCTGAAGACAGAGAATGGAGACGTAACCAACTGGCACAACACACAGGTTGGAATGGACGCAACACGGAACTGGCCAAAGAACCAAAATTTCACACTTTTAACAAGATGGAGCCAATTCCAACAGTACTTGATTTTACCAAGTATAATATCATATTCAGATGAACCAACAAGTAAACAGTGCAGAAGCAAGGATTGACCAACGGTTCAGTCAAAAACTTACCTGCAACAAATACCTACACCAGCACTTATTCTTAATAGTTTAAATGTAAAAACTACTAGAATGTCCATAAAATAATGAATGGGGGGAAAATGTAGTGCATCCATACAGAGGACTAGTATTTGCCCACAGAAAGAATAAAGTACTGATACATGCTAATGATGAACCGTGAAAATATTATGCGCAGCTGGGTGTGGCAGCACACTCCTGTAATTCCAGTGGCTCAAGAGGCTGAGGCAAGAGGATTGCCAAGTTTAAAGCCAGCCTCAGCAACTTAAGGAGGCCCTAAACAACACTGTGAGACCCTGTCTCAAAATAAAAAACAAAGAGGGCTGGGTATGTGGCTCAGTGGTTAAGCACCCCTGGGTTCAACTCCTGGTACCAAAAAAATAAATCATTGAGAAGAAAAAGAAAAAGGAAATATTATGTTTAATAAAAGAAGCCAGTCAGGAAATGCTCCATATTATACGATTCCATTCATATGAAGTACCCCAAAAGGGCAATTTATAAAACTAAATTAATTAGTAGTTACTAACTAGGGTAGAGGATGTTGAGGAGAAATAGGTGATTTCTAAGGGTGTGGGGTTTCTTTTAAGGATGATGAAAATGTTCTAAGGGTTATTCTTGTGATGGCGGTAAAACTGTGAATATATGAAAAAATCTGAAATGGATAAATTGTATGGGATGTAAATTCTATCTCATTAAAGCTATGAGAGAAATAAACAAAGCATCTAGAAGAATATTTAGTTGTCTGTATATTTACAGACAGAAACTGATTATGACTGCTAAGGGAAAAACACATACCAACAGAAGACTAACATGAAGTAGTGAGCTCCCCAGCGCTAGAAGAATTCAAGCAACGGCAACCTAAGTGTGGGTAACAAATACTATCAAAGGGATTTATTTCTATTTGGTTCTCAGAAATTGTCTCTAAGATATTTGTCTCTAAGATACTGAGTCTAATCTTTGTAATGGATGATATTATAGTGACTAAAGAGTCATTAATATGTATAATTTTTATATGTTTTAAATATCAGTAAAAAAATAAATTTTTTAAAAAAGAGTCCTATGCAAGCAAACCGAGCCTATAATCTGACAGTTTGCCAGGTTCCAACGAGTGGAAGTTAAGTCCTTATTACTTGCTCAGGAAGTCCGTATGTGTATTTTACAAGGTCTCGGCTCTCCTTTGAACCTTGTCTATTATAAATACAGGCTTTAGATATATTCTCACTTTGAGATCACTTACACCGTTGACTATTTGCAGGGCAAACGAATTCAATCAAACAGTAAAGCTTCAAGGAGATTAGACAACTGCCAAGGTCTGAACTATATCAACAGCTCAAGATCACTCACTCAACAGTGCGGGGACAGTCTTATACCTGCAAAACAAACAGTCAGGTATGGCACCACATTCCAGCGGTTGCTGAGACATGTAGAGAAACACCCTGCCATTAGAGTTCTTCCCAGAGGATGAGGGCAGTATCTTTCCTGGGCAGTTAACCTGAGACAAATGCTGCTCCAGGTGGTTAGTGAGATCACCAGAGGCAAGGACAGAGCTTTCAAACAGAGCCAGGGTCAGGGAGGAAAGTTCTGCAGTGCGATCTGTGCTTCAAAAAGAAGTGTTCCTCTAAAAGTTTAGGTTTCTACACAGCCAGCATCTGACAAAATTCAACACCATTTTATCATTTAAAATAACACCACTCAACAAAGCAGGAATAAAAGAGTTTCCTCAATCTGCTAGAAGGCATCTGTAAGAACCCACAGCTAACATCAAACTCACTGGCAACATACTGCTCCCCCCTAAGATCAGTAACAAGATAAGGCTGCCTGATCTGCTCTTTTCTCTCCTAGAGGCCACTTGTATTCACTACTGTACTGGAGGTTCTAACCAGGGCAACAGGCAAGAGAAAAAAATAAACGATATCCAGATGGGAAAGGAAGAAGTAAAACTATTTGCAGATGACATAATAGAAAATCCTAAGCAATCTGCCAAAAAAAAAAACCTATCGGAGATAATGAAACAGTACACACCAAGGTTGTAGGAAAAATAAATAAATATACAAAATTTGATCATATTTCTGCACATCAGCAGTGAATAATTGAATAATGAAATTAATAGCTTGTTTTTCGTATCACCTTGTCCCCAAAATCATCCCCATGATTTTCACTTTTGGTTCTTGGAAAACTACGGGAATTATAAATTAAGCAACTGTCCATTTAATAGAATTATCTAGTACTTCCTATATCCCAAGCAATGGGGATATAATGTTAAAAAAAAAAATCCCTGTCAACCCACATCATGAAACTCACTTGTAGTTGGAAATACAGGACAACAAACAGATAAACAATGATAACTTCTAGTAGTGCTCAATGTCATAACAAAAAAAAAAAAATTAGGGTCATCCCAGCAGCTCGGGAGGCTAAAGCTGGAGGATGGCAAGTTCAAAGCCAGCCTCACTTAGCGAGGTCCTAAGCAACTTAGTGAGACCCTGTCTCTAAATAAAATAGAAAAAGGGCTGGGGATGTGGCTCCGTGGTTAAGTACCCCTGGGTTCAATCCCCAGTACCAAAAATAATAATAAATAAATATAACAGGAAAGAGAGGTGGAGACTGATAGGAAGGGGAAGCATGTTTTAGATATGAAGGCCAGGGAAACCTCCATCGCAAGATGGTATTCTTACAATGAACCAAATCAGGAAGGGAGGCGGCAGGATGGCTTTCCATGCAACTAGAACAGGGTACATTAAAGAATCCTAAGTTGAAAATAAGTTTAGTATATTCCTGAAACAGTTGGTAGATGTGTTGTTAAAAACTGCCCTGAATATATGGTGTGCCAGTTACAAGATTTGGTAGATACATCAAACAATCTTAAGATCCATGAGACCTTGACCATGGCTTAAGCTCTAAGTTTCCTTTTCTTCCTTATAAAACAGCAATAATTCTTATGCAGGATCTGGGGATGAAATAAATTAAGGCACACAGCGCAGGGTCAGAACTGCATGAATGGTAGCCATTCACCTTCCCCTACCTCATCCTATCTGCAAACCACTTCAACTTAACCACATCTTTTTTCTAGACCCGAACAACTGACTGGCATCACGGACATTATATCATCAGAAATGGATAGGACAGTGCTGCTAGTAAAAGAGAAGTATACCCAAGACAGCACAAGGGGAGAAAAGCAGTGTGTGTGTGTGTGTGTGTGTGTGTGTGTGTGTGTGTATAGTTTTTACTTATCTTTTTCCCCAGGGACCAGCACACAAGTGAATATAGGATAGGCAGTCCACAACGTACTTAGACCATGAAATATAATGCAAAAAATGGAACTGATGGTTTAATGCAGAGACTGGGGACAAAGCCATCCAAAAATCCAGGTATATCACAAATATCCAAACCTTAAGATCTATGATATGGGGGCTGGAGCTGTGGCTCAGAGGTAGAGCACTTGCCTAGCATGTGTGAAGCACTGGGTTCGATTCTCAGCACCGCATATAACTAAATGAATAAAATAAAGGTCCATCAACATCTAAAATAAAATAATAATAATAAAAAAGATCTATGGTATGACCCCAAACCTTGGCATTAATACATCCTAGCTAGTGCTCTCTTCCCAAGGAATGTTTGACCAAAGGGCAGAAAGATTTTACTTTGGCTCAGTTTACCATGGAGCTGCATGACACTAGCCACATGTCACATGATAAACTCAGGACCTTGATAAACCCAGATTTATTCATTTCCCCCAAGTTCCTTCATTTGATTCTTTTATATTTTAAACTTCTTTTAATGACTTTCTACTGTATTCAGCAAATAAAGAATCCTCCTATTGATAATTAAACACCTGCTAATTCCTACAAAGGTATTCTAAGATTAAAAAATTTTTAAAAAGTAAAGAGTCTAATGAATAAAACATCTCTCTATTCCATAGGGTTTAGTTCAAATAAAGGAAAATGAGTCATTAAGTAAAACCCATCCATTCTGCAAGACTTGGTTGCTGCAGTAAATGACCAGATTTAAACTTAAGAATATTCTCAGGTAAAAGTTTATATATTCAAATATTCATTACCCCAAGAATATTTAAAGAGTTGACCTTGCAACATCTGCAGTCATGATGAAGAATAGAATACACATACACCATTATTATTTTTTTAACTTTGTACTGTAAAAATTTCCACATACACCTTCAACAATCACCACATGGCAAATACGATTTTTTTTTGTACCCCAACCTACCACCTGCTCCAACTAAATTTTTTTTGAGGGAGGGGGCACTGGGGGTTGAACCCAGGGGCACTCAAACACTGAACCACATCCCAAGCCTTTTATTTTTTATTTTGAGACAGGGCATCACTAAGTTGCTTAGGACCTCACTGTTGCTGAGGTTGGCTTTGAACTTGCAATCCTCCTGCCTCAGCCTCCCAAACCGCTGGGATTACACAATTGGATTATCTTATAGCAAACTCTAGATATCAAATTTTCACCTATAAATAATTCAGCATGTACCTAAAGATTAAGGACTCTTTTTAAAATAGAATTCCAACACTGTTCTCTCATCTGTACATAAAAAGTGAGAATTCCATAAAGCAGATAACACCCCAAGTATCCAAATGTCCCCATTCAAAAAAAAATTATTTTTTTAACATTGATTTGTTGAAACGAGTATCCAAAGTCCACACATTGGATTTGACTAATAGATCTCTTAATTTTCTTTTAATCCAAAGGGTTTTCTCTGCCTCTTTAAATTGTTCAATAAATTTGTTACATAAATGGAGTATTATGAAGTGTAGAATTCCCCTCATTCTGGGTCTTTCTGATTTCAGTTGAGCAGTATCATTGTACATTATGCTCCATCCCCAGCATGTGCTCCAGAGGTTTGATCAGATTTGAGTTATTTTTTTTTCCTCAAAAATACATCATAGGGGGCTGGGGCTGGGGCTTAGCGGCAGAGCGCTTGTCTAGCACGTGTGAGGCACCAGGTTCAATCCTCAGCACCACATACAGAGCAATAAAATAAAGATATTGTGTCCATCTACAACTAAACAAATATCTAAAAACAATTAATAAAGACATGTTGCCCATCTATAATTACAAAAATATTTTTTAAAAAAATACATCCTAAGTGGTAACATGGGCCATGGACATGAAATTGGAAAACAAATGCAAAATGCGTTTAATGCTTTGCCAAACAGCGTTCCTCCCCCTGCCCCAACCAGCCTTGACTCCTGACATGGCTGGGAAGATAAGAAAAGGCCAGCATTAGCATACACAGACCAACAGTTGCAAGTGGTGACCTCACCTCCCCGGCTGGGCTCAGGACTCTGTGATGGTTAATAATTTGGTGGATGCAGAAAGAACTAACCCAAACATCACCCCTGTAGCTCACATTTAAACATTCCCAATTACTTGGCATTCATGGGTTTTGAACATTAATACTGTAATTGAAAAAGAAAACGTTCAAGTCACCTGACTACCCATTCCACATTCTGCCAATATGGAAACTCTAACCCTTTCTATCTTGTGTTAAATAAAAAATGGAATCCAGGCGATCAAATCCCTTTTTAATGGCACACCAGCCCACGAATATAGATTTTCAAGCAATAAGCAATTTCTACTATCGCTGCAAAGGGAAGGGGGGAAAACAGCCTTTCTTTTTTGCTGTTGTCAGGATGGACGATTAGAGTAAAGAAAAATGCTTTTTTAGTTTTTAAAAAAAGCTTTATCAGGAAATAGGCCACCGTAAAGTAATTCATCTATACGCAATAAGGATGTCATCAGTTTTACCTTACACTTGAATCACACTCTTGATTCCTATTCAGCTGTGTTTCAATTACTCCTTTTATTTGCAGACAAGCCCCTACAAATACAGAATGTCGCCTAAAAGTGTTCTTAAAAAAAAAAAAACAGTCGGGACAGGAACGTTATTTAATGCATAAGCTACCATGTCGCACTCAGGAGGTAATGTTCTCAATGCCTGAAATGTTTGCAAAGAAAAAGAAAGCAGCTGCGAGAATGCTGGGTTCCAAATTTAATGGGAGCTGAAGAATTCTGCCAACAGTGGAGTCTTCAGAATTTTGTAATATTCACCTCTGGAATGTAACTGGAGCAAGTCCCACCTTAGTGAACTCACTGGCACTGAACTATTCAGTAGCATTGTCAAATATCCTGAGACAGCCGTCTTGGGCACCCTGTACCATGATGCTCCAGGACACCACCAAAAGCACCTGCCAACCGGCAAAATGAATGACTTTGATCTCGTTGATGTTTTATGGAATATAGTCGTGAGCTTGAAACCTATCCAAGTGAATACCCAAACCCAGGAACATCATAAGAGCTGATAATCATCACCCTTAAAACTGTAAAAGGCCTCTTTACAAGCCCTGAGGTTCTAGAATCCAGAGCTATAAATTAAAAGTCAGTTATAGAAAAGGGCATCTTTGGGGGCGTTTTTTATGGAAAGTATTTGATCCCCTCCCCAAACCCTAGTAGTGAGGATTGAACTCAGAGGTACCGTACCACTGAGCTACAATTCCCAGTCCTGTCCATTTTTTTATTTTGAGACAGAGTCTCATCCAAGTTGCTAAGGTTGATCTTCAACTTGTGATCCTACTGCAGCAGCCTCCCAAGTAGCTGAGATTTCAGGTATTTGATTTATTTCTAAAGAGTTTCTATAATCAGCAGTGGCACATGCCTGTAATTCCAACAGCTCAGGAGGCTGAGGCAGGAGGATTGCAAGTTCAAAGCCAGCCTCAGCAACTTAATGAGGCCCTAAGCGACTTAATAAGACCCTGTCTCTAAATATAAAATATAAAAAAGGGCTGAGGATTTGGCTCAGTGTTTAAGTGCCCCTGGGATCAATTCCCAGTACGGAGGTGGGGGGTTGGGCGGGGGGGGGGGATTGATTCTATAATCAGAAAAAGAGTGAGAGACTAAAGCTTCACTGTTAATATTTTACACAAGTACAATTTATGGGTTCAATTGTGCCCTGAAAAAAAGGTATGCTAGAGTTCTATGTTCAACCTAGTAACCTCAGGACGTGATCTCACTGGAAAATAAGCCTTTACCCAGGTAATCAAGACAAAAGGAAACCTTAGAACAGACTCTATATTAACATGATTGGTATCCTTGCAATTTGGACACAGGACATGCAGAGAAAGGATATGGTGTGAAAATAGAGAAAAGACAGTAATCTACCTTCAGTGAGCCATTTCTCATTCAAGGAGAAAGATCGAGAACACAGCCTTCCCTCTAAGTCCTCAAAATGAACACACCCTAGCAATCAATGCTTTGCTTTTAGAATTCTAGTCTTCAGAACCCTAAGGCAATAATAAGCCACTCAGTTTGTGGTACTTTGTTACCACAACCCTAGCAAACTAATACTTGTCCCTATGTATTCTGTGACAATAGTAACATTAACTTAAAATGAAAAGTACCAGCTATGGGCTGTTAGCCTGGGGGCAAGCAGATTGCATGTTGTCAATGAATCCTCAGAAATGACCCTAACAAGGTAAGAGCTAGTATCCTTGGTTTCCAAATAGAAAACCTTGAGTGTTAGTATCAGAAGCCGTACTCTGCTCCTGCTATCAGAGACCCATTACAGGGACTGCAATACTTAAGGATTGAGTTCTTTCATATAACAAGAGGTCTAGAGGGAGGTGGCTACAGATATACAGCAGTGAAAAGATACCCCAATCTCTGCAATTCCTTTGGCCTTTCCCTCATGGTCCCAAAATGGGTGCTGCAGCTCCAAGCTATTACATCTGTCTCACATCTGAAATACAAAATGTGAAAAATCAGGAAAGAACGTACTTTCTACCTAATATATCCCTTTGGAATAGCATTTCCGGATGCTCCAAACAAGTTTTACATGTAACTCATCAACAATCCCTACTGGCAGGGAAGGTAGGAAATATTATTCTTGTCATGGGTTCATTATGATCACAATAACAGATTCAATTCAGAAGGAAAAAGGAAGTGATGGCTCCTGATTAGGCAAACCTAGCAAAGGTCCTGATATGGTTTAGATATGAGGTCTCCCCCAAAAGTTGACGTGTGAGATAACGCAAGAATTTTCAGAGGTGAAAGAAACAATTAGATTATGAGAGGTATAAGCTAATCAATGCATTGATCACTGATATGGACTGTCGGCAGGTAGGTGTGGCTGAAGGAAGCAGGTCACTGGGGCATGCCTTTGGGGTTTATATTTTGTCCCTGGTGAGCAGAGTGCTCTCTCTGCTTCCTGGTGGCCATGTCTTGAGCTGGTATCTTCCGCCACACCCTTCTGCCATGACATTCTGCCTTACCCCAGGCCCAAAGCAATGACGTCGCCCAACCAGGGACTAAATCTCTGAAGCTGTGAGCCAAAATAAACTTCCCTCCTCCAATTGCTCATATATATATATACACATATATACACACACGCATTGCTCATATATATATATATATATATATACACACACACATATATATACGTTATAATATATTATGTATATTTGTACACGGACACAATACCTTTATTTTATTTATTTACTGTTATGTGGTGCTCAGGATCAAACCCAGTGCCTTACATGTCCTAGGCAAGTGCTCTACCACTGAGCCACAACCCTCACCAGCCCAAATGTTCTTGAAAGGTCTTTTGGTCACAATGGCACAAAACTGTCTACAACTGACCTAAAGAGGTTAAAAACATGCTCTAGTTCCCAGCTCTTTACTGGGAAAGCAGGATGTAACCCCACGTCTTAATCTCAAACACACACCTGGAATCTCCATACTGCACTACATCCCCAGAAAACCCCAAACCTGTATAAAGAGGTGGTCCTAGGTGGAAAGGGGGTTGTACAGTCTGGTTTCCCAAGAGCTGCTTCTGAGCTCAGTGGCCTCTCCTTGGGATTTCAAGGTAAACTGAGAGCCTTTTGGCAATGACTCCAAAGAAGTGATAGAGCTACCAGAGCCCTCTCCCACACCCCGACCTAAAAAGAGCATTTTCCAAATAAATGCTAAAGACTGCATTTGCTACTGGGCAGTGAAATTTGGGAACAGACTTGCTTGCCTGCTCCTGTGCCCACGGGTGTCTTGCTTGTTGAAAGGATACATATAATCCCTAAATAGCTGAAGCCTTTCACAGGTAAACCTTTACTTGGCATCTACAAACAGCAACTGGAAGTTTTCTTTGTGAGCACTTTAATTGCTCCTTTCCAATTATAAAAGGCCTATGTTTACAGGCATCCACTCACAGCACTGTCAATACTTTATCTCTGCTAATTAAGAGAGATTTTTCTTTCCCACTTTGAGACAGCATCAGTTAGAAACCAAATTCTCTAGCCTGGTGGAAAGGTAAGGACAGCAAGCCTAAGCCATCCGTTATAGAACTGGCTATACCTCCCCAAATAAGTCCCTGATCCTCAGGGCTTGCATGAGGAGGCTCAGATCTCCTGCTGGCACCCACAGTTGATAAGCCACTCCATGACAGAAGCTCACAGGAACAGAAAGCCCAGCTGTAGTTCACTCCATGGTCCTTACCCCACTTCTCCATGTTGTAGCTCCCAATGTTCCTCTACATTATCCATGCAAGCACCCCATCCTGCCCGCAAGCTGGTCAGAAGCTTTCCCAGAGAGGGATCTGAGTGTTGATGCCATCCCTAAAAGGCAACATGGTAGGGACCAATTCATTCCAATACCAACTGTTCATCAGACCCCACTATACTAGCTCCTATACTCCCCAAGGTTTCATTATCCCGCTCCTTTCCTTCACCCCGAGAAATCTGTAATACCCTTCGAAAGCCAAGTCAGTCAAAACACACTCTGTTGCTTGCAACCAAGAATTCTGTGGCATCAGTTTGAAGTGCACTTGAGATATGTCCCTTATATTAACATACACAGTGCAAAATTAGATTCTCCTTCAGTTTCAAGAGTTGATGCCTGGAATTCTAGAATGGACAAATAAGGACATTATTGTTGTTGCTAAAAAGAGCAAAATAACAATCTCTGTCCTATATTTAAGGTGTGAATGTGCCAGGCGTGGTGGCATACACCTGTATCCCAGCAGCTCAGGAGGGTGAGACAAAAGGTCACAAGTTCAAAGCCAGCCTCAGCAATGGCAAGGCACTAAGCAATTCAGTGAGCCCTGTCTCTAAATAAAATACAAAATAGGGCTGGGGATGTGGCTCAGTGGTTAAGTGCCCCTGAGTTCAATCCCTGGTACCAAAAACAAGAGAGAGAAAAAAAAAGGGTGTGCCTTCCCACAGACAACTTGGAGAAAAGGAAATAGCTGTGGCATTCAATCTGATACATTAAAAGGCAGCTGCAAACTGGAAATCAGCAAAATATACTGCCCTTCATCTTTGCTCTGTAATCCACACAATTTGTACTTCTTACCTATTAAGGTAAGACCATTACTGATGAATCCAGAAAACAGATTCCAAAGGACATGAAAAGTTTTATTTTGCTCAGTTATAGGCTTTACACTTATTTGAATAATAAATCAGAGAAAAACACTTTCAGTTACAAGAGTAATTTACCATATCCTTAAGTCCCTGTTATTTAGTTAAATGAGGATTTTACCTGCAGTATCTAAAATTCAGACAACATAATCTTTCCAATCAAAATGGGTGGCAGGTCCTAAAGTACGTACTGCAATCTGTCACTTAAAAATAATAGCAAAAAAAAACCTCTTTTTTTTTAATTGAAAGTGATTGACATCAGAAAACTACAGAAATGCACCAACTTCTGTTCAACACTAATTACAATTAGCAAAATCTCCTTCCTGAGATCCTTCCTGCTCCTCCTTTACTCATTCAACTTCTGTAATATTAAAACAACTCCTCTGATTCAACCCAAAGCCACACTCAAACAACAAAAATCCCTTTTCACCTGACAACTGAGAATTAGCTGTTAGGTCTCCCCAACTCAGCGTGGTGTTGGGGAAGAGGTAAGACACATGAACCACAAAAGAAAGTTAAGATTTAGTTCCAATCCTCCAAAAAATTTCTTGAAGAAAAGGCAAAGAACACCAAAGTGAATGTCCCAGGCCCAGTATATATTTTCCCAGTTATCATTTCGGTATATAAGATGTTCTGAGGTTAACTGAAGGCTTTAAAAAATATTTTAACGCCTGCCAAGGTGGTGCAGGCCTGTAACCCCAGCAGCTTGGGAGGCTGAGGCAGGAGGGTAGCAAGTTCAAGGCCAGTCTCAGGAACTTAGCAAGGCCCTAAGCAACTTATAGAGATTCTGTCTCAAAATGTAATATAAAAAGGGCTGAGGATGTGGTTAAGCACCCCTGAGTTCAATCCCTGGTGCCAAAAAGAGAAAAGAAAAGAAAAATACTTTGAAGACTTGTAGGAAGGACAAAACTGCCAAGAGAACAATCACACCCACAAAGATTAAATGTGCATTTACACAATGCCAAACCTTGTGCTGGCTGTTTCTTTCTTTTGTGTGTGTGTGTGTGTGTTTTAGGTAGAGACAGGGTCTCACTGAGTTGCTTAGCACCTTGCTGTTGCTGAGGCTGGCTTTGAACTCATGATTCTCCTGTCTCAGCCTCCCTAAGTGCTGGGATTACAGGCTTGCGCCACAGCGCCCAGCTTGTGCTGGTTATTTCATATGCACTTTACTTAATCCTGCAGAGAAGCACCTGGGTTCACATGGGCCACAATTAAGGAAATACCAAATCAGAGGGCTTTACCAGCTTGCCTAAACATCACAATTTGAACTATGGGAACAAATGCAATATTCATTCATTCAGCTTATTTACATACAGCAGTGACTCCTAACTTCAAATCCTATACTCTTAACCCAAAACTCTGACCTCAGAGAAGAAATGTATTTACAGTATATACTGTGCCCTAGTCTCCCCGACACCAAAAAGAAGGAAGGTTTAAAAAGAAATGAAGGACTGGGGCTGGGATTGTGGCTCAGTGGTAGAGCGCCTGCCTCGCATGCATGAGGCACTGGGTTCGATCCTTGGCACCACATAAAAATAAATAAAATAAAGTTATGTCCATCTACAACTAAAAAAAATTTAAAAAAAAAAGAAGAAGTGAAGGAGTGAGGAAGAAAGGGAGGGAGAAAGTAAAAAGAAAACTACTGAGATGAATCAGGAAATAGACGTCTTAGGCACAGCATCCTGATCACACCTGAGGGGCGGGTGAGCTTCAGTTGACTTAACTTCTTTCCAGCCTCCACTTCACAGCTGAGGAAAACAGCTTCTGAATCTTCACTATTAAACCACCCCTATCCACAGCTCCCATAGCATAATCAAGAGAAAAAGGTTCAGGATGAATTCATGTATTTCAGCAAGATGCTACACTCTGAATAGGAATAACAGTCCAGGATCCTCCCTCACCTGGCACTGTCACCTATAGCAGTATTAACCAGCAACTGTCATTTCAAGCATGAGCACCCAGGGGTGCATAAAAAAATGCACTGGGTCTATAAGAACAGATACCTACCCTTCGTTCCAGTAAAAACTATGGAGTTTTCCCTTCGGACTTGCATTTTTGTTTTCTACTTTACATAACATTTTAGTTATAAAAACACATATTCATTACTGATACAAATGATGCATATATTTTATATATTTATATAATACATATACAGGGGGCCTGGGTCCAATTTCCTTACCAGTAAGATAATGAGATTAGTGAACACCACTGATCTACACTCCACTTACCAGAAGGGGCTATTCTGTTAATTTTGCACATCTTTGACAGCCAAACTAAATGGCACCAACTTGGAATGACTTATTTGCACTGGAGGAAAAAAATTTTTTTTAAAAAACCCTCAAGTCTCATTTCAGTCTCTGCTCAAAAGATATTTGATTTCTAGCTGATTCTGGGCGTAAACAATGGCTGACCATTATAAATGTGTGGGGCCACCTCATTATGAGTTCATACTGCAACCAAATCCCATTTTCCCTCTGCAAATTCAATTCACATCAATAGCCCCATAGATCACTGGCTACTGCTGTTGGCTGCCTGATTTTGAAACATAAAATTTTTTTTTGAAAGATTACTGCCAACACGTAATAGGCAAACTGCAATTTCAATTCCCTCCACACGTGCTTGAAGGAGGCAGGTACACAGGCTACAAAATGTAAACGAAGCCTGTTGTTATCAGCTGTTTATAAACCCCATGACATCCTCCTTCCTTATTCCTCCAGTCATAATAGTAGGCAGAAAAAAATGTCCAAAGTGCCACCATTCAAGAAAGTCCTTTATTATTCTACTCAATACTGGTTCCGTGGGTCTCTTAATTTTCTGAGCTGTATATACAGAGTGTAATAAAATGAAGCAGTGGTGGCCATACACAGCCAGTCTTCATTAGGCAGAATTCAGTGTGAAGGATAACACAATTGTGGGATGTTATTTACTAAGATGTTTTCATAAGAAGCACCTTTTCAAGAATCCAGCACTTAGGAGAACTAATATTTCAGGGACAAGACGGGCCCCAGGAAAAAAGTTGACTTCTGCTGAGTGTAGTGGCACATGCCTATAATCCCAGCAACTAGCTAGGGAGGCTGAGGCAGGAGGATCACCTAGCCTCAGCAACTTAATGAGGACCTACCTAAGCAACTTAGATTATCTCAAAATAAAAAATAAAAAGGGCTGGGGATGTGACTCAGTGGTAAAGAGCTCCTGAGTTAAAATCCCTGGGGCCCACCCTCAAATAAATGAAATTTTTTAAAAAAAATTTGGACTCAGTAACTTTATTTTATTTATTTATTTTTATGTGGTGCAGAGGATAGAACCCAGTTCCTCATCCAGGCTAGTCAAGTGCTCTACCACTGAGCTACAACCCCAACCCCTAAATAAATTTTTTTTAAACATCAATTTCCTAAGCCAGGTGCAGTGGCACACACCTGTAATCCCAGTGACTCTGGAGGCTAAGGCAGGAGGATCTCAAGTTCAAAGCCAGCCTCAGCAAAAGCAAGGCTCTAAGTAACTGAGTGAGACCCTGTGTCTAAAGAAAAATACAAAATAGGGCTGGGGATGTGGCTCAGTGGTCAAGTGCCCCAGAGTTCAATCCCCGGTACTCAAAAAAAAAAAAAGTCAGCCTCCTAGGGAACAAAGCAGCCCATTTCCATTTCCTCAGAGCCCACAAAATAATCCTCTATCTGGCTTGCTGTAACCTCTAGTTTGGTCCAGGATACCATTTGCCCAGTTCAAGACTGATTCATGGCTCAGTTCTGACTTCCTTGTTGACTTCTTCCAGAAAACACTTTTTGGGGGGAGGAGAGCAATACTACAAACCAAACATGGGATCTTGTGCCTGCTAGCTAGCAGTGCCTGCTACCACTGAGCTACACTCTCAGCCAGAAAACTAGTTCTTAACAATACACATTTAATTTACTAGACAACCCACTAGTACTGTAACGAGAGGATAAGATACAGTAGATTCACGGTGATTCCAAGCCCATTTTTACGGTGGCAACCACAGGAGGCACTACAGACTCAGTGTTCGGTGCTGGGTTTTTCAACAGCTGCATTATGGACGTGTTGCAGTAGATAATTCTTCCGGGGGTAGGGGACTGTCCTGTGCACTACAGGATATTTGGCGGCATCCCAGGCCTCTAGCTAGCAAATGCCAGTAATACCACCCCCAGTCCTGACAAAAGAAAAAGCTGCCAGGACAAAATTGAAATCCCAGATGTTGATCACTGGTCTGGTGAATTCACATATCATCAACAGGTAGAAACTGGATGTATGTGGTTTCTACACACAGAGAACTCCACATACAAGTCCATTCCATACTCAGGCAATGGTCTGTCATTCCCACATTCTCCTTCCAGAACGAAAAAAAGAGTTTGTTTCCCCAACAGAAGGATAAAGTAAGATACTGACTGTGATCACTAAAACGGTACTAAAGTGGACTCTTCGCCATAAAAAAAAGAACAAGCCAGTGCTGTGGCTCATATCTGGAAACCCACTGATTCCCCCCAGTGATTCAGGTGGCGGAGGCAGGAGGCTGGCAAGGTCAAGGCCAAACTGGTCAAGTTGGAGACACCTTATCTCAAAATAAAAAGGGCTGAGGATGTAGCTCAGTGGTAGAATGAGTTCAATCCCCAGTACAATCCCCGAAAACTGCCAGTTTATATTTCATTGGCTCCAAAACCATCTGGACAATATTTACCATGATTTTTTCCATATTTGTCAAGAGAAATTCTCCAGAAAAGTTCAGTTGTTTTTGGTTTCATTTTGTTTTTTTTTTTTTGGGGGGGGGGGTGGTTTTGGTTTTTCTTTTTGAACTCAGGGGCATTTGACCACTGAGTCACATCCCCAGCTCTATTTTGTATTTTACTTAGAGACAGAGTCTCACTGAGTTGCTTAGGGCTTCTCTTTTGCTGAGGCTGGCTTTGAACTCATAATCCTCCTGCCTTAGCCTCCCAAGCTACTGGTATTTACAGGCGTGTGTCACTGCACCCAGCAAAAGTTCAGTTTTAAGGGCCAAGATTCCTTATTTGACCCATTGTTAAGAAAACCTCAAGAAAAAAAATTTCAGAGCCACACACCCTTAATAGGAGAAGGATATGCTGTGATATTTAGTTGAATGGAAATAAAGAGGTGAAAGATATTTTTCCCTCAGCAACTACTGCTGAACTTCTGCAAACCAATACTTAAAAACAACAATTTTTATTTAACAGTTTAAAAAAAAAAAAGCTTCCAAAAGCTCAATTGCCATCTGCAATTATAATCAGTCCTAATTTAGAATACCCCATCATGTTTTAGTCTTAATTAAAAATGGCACATCCTTAGGAGGGAATACAAAGTGAATTCACAGTTCAAATGTTAGCAGGACACACACACACACACACACCCCTAATGCAAGAATCCAAGCTTTATGATTTAACTATTTTACCAGTTTCTTAATGGATGTAACTCTAGCATAAACTTTATTTTACTTTCATATTGTAAATTAGAAAGGCATGTTGGATTCTGTTAAAACAATTTGCCAAAAGTACAAATGGATTTTTAAAGCCTGCCATCTTTCACACAGCACATGGCTAATCCTGTATTCTAGCCACTATTATCTTTACTCTGCATAAAAGGCACAATACTTCAGCATAATATTTCCACCGATGCAAAAAGAGTTTTCCTACCACACTAAATAATCAGATTTACCAAGTACCACTTGGCCTCTTTGTAAGCTTAATAATTAGTTAGAATAATGTGTTCCTGCACATTTATAATGTAGCATAATTCTTAGATTACAATTACTGAATATGGTCTCCAGCACTACTGGGCCTCTGCCTACAGGACATTAATGCAGACATTCCCCGAAAAACACCGTTCGAACTCCTACCTCTGGTCAAAGCCATTTAAAATCTGACAAATAGGAAAAGAACATAGAATGAAGGAATAAGAACCTCACGAACACAACTTGAACTCACAGAATTGAAGTGTTTCATACCTATTATGTGGTGACTCCTTGTAAAAATCCAACTTCTTCTAAAATTCTTCAGTATTAGATTCAGGTCCCCTGCTGGAGCAGAGCCTCTGGCAAGGGAGGCAAGAGTGGGGAGTGAAAAGCTGTAAACAATAAACTTGCCTCCCCTATAAGCCTCTAAAATTAAGCCTTTCTCAGTTGGACAATTAGTTTTATATACCTAATCAGGGAGAAAGAAATGAAAGCCATCTGGTTCTTGGAAAATGTGTATCTGATTAACACTATCTTCTTGAAAGTAAACTTCCTATGTACAAAAAGGCAGGAGAGAGCAAAAGAGAGAGCAAGCCCTTTGGAATCACTTGTACACCCCAAGAAACCCACATGCAGATCAAGTCTGTATTTTAATCCAGAAGACATAGAGGAGTATACGCCATCAACCTAGTTGGACAGACCTCGTCTGATTGCTAGCTCTACCGCTTGTCAAAAAGAGTTGGCCTTTGGCAAACAACTTGACCTCTCTCTAGTAGACTGGATAATTGGTCCCTGTGCCTAGGTCCTTTGCCTGGCACCTTCAGAGAACCTCCCAGAGTGCACCACTCTGTCCCTTGTCTTGGGGCTTGCGATATGACTTGGCAGTTTAACTTAGAGATCATTGTATTTTAAGAAAACAAGATTGTTAAAAAAAAAAAAAAAAAGAATATAGGATTGTTCCTACCAATAGCCTCAGACACAAACCAGGATCCAAACATGCTTCCAACAGTTCTCTTCCTCTATCCCTTCTTTGCCTCATCAGTTTTATTTCCTTCTCACTGAGCCAAGTTTTTTGTCTTCCACCATTAAGATCAAGAAGTCAACTACCTACCAGCAACAGCTTCTCCAGGCTCCTTGGTTCAACACAGTGGTGGCGGCGGCAGCAGAAGCATCTCAGTCCCAAGGTGGGTCAGGAGCTCATCATGAGCCAATCAACTGAAACCTGGTCTTTAGGGTTGCCACATAAAGTTGTGTGCTTTATATAGAATTCAAAGGTGCAGGGTCAGCTAAGGGAAATGAAATCTAACCCCCTACCTTGCTTGCCAAGCTGAGCACACCTTGGCATGGTGCTGCGCTCTACCTAAATTTTTACTACAAAAAGGTATTCTCTGCCCAGAAGGGATATCTAAGTGGAGTGTGGAGGGTGACCGTACCCAGCAGGGAGAAGAACCTGGGGAAAAACTTCATTCTGTCTTCAGTATATTGACTTCTTTGGTCCCTTAAACCACATGTAGTGTGCCACGACAACAACACTCCACACCAGGAAAAGGGAATTCTACATTGTTGGTTTAGATATGAAGTATCTCGCAAAAGCTTATGTGTGAGACAAAAAAGGATTAGATTATGAGAGGTGTAACCTAATGCAGTTACTGGGAGGCAAGTATAGGTAGGTGGGGTGTGGCTGGAGGAGGTGGGTCACTGGGGGCATGACTTTGGGGTTTATATTTTGTCCTTTGGTGGGCAAAGTGCTATTTCTCTCTACTTCCAGGCCATCCTGTCCTAAGCAGCATTCCTCTGCCACACCCTTCTACCATGATGTCCTGCCTCACGTTGGACCCAAAGCTATGGAGTTGGCCGACCATGGACTGAACCTCTGAAACCATGAGCCAAAAACAAACGTTTCCTCCTCTACACTGTTCTTGTCAGAACTTATGGTCACAACCATGAAAAAAACTAAAACATGTATCTACAAAAGAGAAACCTAAGTGAACCACGCAACGAAGATATCAGTGTGAACTTGTGATTTTAATACATAAAACCATGTGGGGGGGGACAGATGTGAGTGTGTATAGACACATGTATGGACATATTTAGTTACTCAAAAGTCTGGGAGCTGCAACATCCCAAGAATAATGAGGATACCCAATCCTCTGATCTTGGCTACTCGACACCATTTTTCTATAGAAGAAATCAGAACTCCTTGGCTCTTCAGGTTTTTGACCAAAAACTCAGGGCTGTGTCCGGCAAAATACATGAACCTGGAACTTCTTGATCCATAAACTAAGGATATATTCAAATAATGATGGAGAAATGTCTCAAAGGACACAGGAACCAACTGAAAGAAATTCCCACTATCTAAATGTGAGGCAAACTGAGCACCATATAATAGTAACAGATTTTAAGTTCAAATATATGTAATAAGTGAATAAACTGAAAGTTGTAAGAGAATGCTTTCAAAGTCCCTGCAAACAAAATATTTGCTAAAAAAAAGGGGAAATAAAGTAACTTTACAGTGGAGAAGCCTGGCAACAGATGCAGACTCTATCAAGTGACATCAAAGTTAATGCCACAGGCAGGGGGATACCAACACACAAAATCATAAAATGGGATGCAGCAGGAAGAAATGGAGCACCCCTTCTGTGGTACCCCTTCTGCCTGACCCACAATCTGAAGGTAATTATAAGGAAAGACACACCAACCAAAACCAAAAGGCAGTCAGTCTACCAAGTAACTGGTGTGTTAGCTTCAAAAGTGTCAAGGTCATAAAGGTCAAGAAGAACCTGAGAAACTGCTTCAGGTCTGAGGGATACTAACAAGGGATACTAACAAGTGACACAGGATTCTAAGTAGTTTCTTGTTATTGGTGCGGTCAAGGCAAATTTGAATGGGGTCTGGGGATTAGAGAGTAGTATGGTGTCAGCTAATTTCCCAATTTTACTGATATATTGTGGTACTGTAAGAGTTCCTTCCTTGAAGGAAATAACACATCCAAGTGTCCAGAAATGACAGGACACCAAGTTGGCAAATGAACCCAAGTGGTTTAAGCAGAAGGGAATCCTTATGTGCAGTCATGATTTCTTTTCTTTTCAGTACCAAGGACTGAACCCAGGAGCACTTAACTGCTGAGCCACATCCCCAGCCCTTTTTTTCTTTTTTACTTTCAGACAAGGTCTCACTAAGTTGCTGAGGCTGGCTTTGAACTTGAGATCCTCCTACCTCAGCCTCCCGACCCACTGGGATTATAGGCATGCGCCATGCATCAATGCCCAGATGATTTTTTCTTTTCTTTTCCTTTTTAACCTGAAATAGATGGAACACCAGGTATGTTTTTAAGTGTTAGGTTCTTTCAGAAGGTAGAAAGGGGAAGTCAACAAGAAAGAAAAGGGCACTTGAGCCGAGATGTGCAAGAGATGGAGCTGCCCTATAAAAACCCAAGGGGCGGGCTGGGATTATGGCTCAGTGGTAGAGCGCTTGCCTCGCATGCGTGAGGCCCTGGGTTCAATCCTCAGCACCACATACAAAGCAATAAAATAAAGACATTCTGTCCATCTACAGCTAAAAAAAAAAAACAACCCAAGGGGCAACGCTGATAATTACAATAGGTATTTTATAATAAATCAGTACCATCACCTATGCAGTGCTTAAGCCCTTGACATATGTTGTCATTTATTCCTCAATATGAGCTTAAAGAGGATTTATTATTATTAAAGTTGAATTAGTATGGCACTCAAAGGTAAGAGAACAGAGACACAGAAAGTTTTCAATAACTCACCCAAGGTCACAGTTTGGTTAGTAGCACAGCTTGGACTTGAACCTCCCATTCTGGCTCCAGAGTCCAAACCCAAGTACTGTACCTCCAAGGCAACCGCAAGTCACAAACTGCAAAGGATTTTGAAGCAAAATGGAGCCAGGACCATTGGAGCATCCCAGCCTCCGCATCTAGAGCTAGTCAGTGAGCAGGAACAAATGAAAGAAGCAAGAAGGGCTGGGGTTTTGGCGCAGTGGTAGCATGCTCACCTAGCACGTGAGAGGCACTGGGTTCGATCCTCAGCACCACATAAAAATAAAATAAAGATATTCTGTCCACCTACAACTAAAAAATAAATATTTAAAAAAAAAAAAAGAAAGAAGCAAGAGGTGGAGGCAGGTCCTTGGCTCAGAGTTCGGATCTTTTTCATGTGTAATGGGAAGATGTTTCTGAATGCAGGGAAGTACTTAGAGGGTTGTCACAATGTTTGAACTACATGAGGACAGACAGTGTCCCCCCAAGTCAATTGCGGTAGGGATAAAGAGCACTGGCCAGAGAGACCCTAATTTATTTTGGAGAAAAGTCAACAGGACTTGGGTGAGGATTCTGGAAAGTCACGCCATGAAATCATCTTTTAAGTAAAACTGCAGTCCCAACCAAATTCCTTCAGTGAGACTCTTCAATACAGAGAGGTCACAGTGTACTGCTGGTGGGTTCTGGTTCTGCTCATCTCATGATTCTCCCCCCGAAAAAAGAACAACTAGTGTTTCCCATCAGCTTTCTGTCACTGTGACAAACACCTGAGACAAACAACTTAAGTGAAGCAAAACTTTATTTGGGCTTACAGTTTCAGAGGTTTTGGCCCTTGGTCCATTGGCCTGGTTGCTGAGCACAGTGGAGGAAACCTTGTAGTAGCTGGGAAGCAAAGAGAGAAGAAGGGGCCACAGTCCCAATATCTCCTTCAAGGACACTCCCCACCCCCACAATGAGCTAATTCCCTTCAATGGAGTTCACTAGCTCCCAAGAACACCATGGGGGGGGGGGGGGACGACAAGCCTTCAACACATAAGCGTTTGAGTGACATTTAAGATCCAAACCAAGCAGGGCACAGTGGCATAGGACTGTAATCCCAGCAGCTTGGGAGGCTAAGGCAGGAGGATTGTGAGTTCAAAGCCAGTCTTGGAAAAAGCGAAGGCACTAAGCAACTCGTCTCTAAATAAAATACCAAATAGAGCTGGGGATGTGGCTCAGAGTTCAATTCCCGGTATACCCCCTCCCCCCAAAAAAAGATCCAAACCATTAACAACTAGCAAGGAACCACTCCTCCTCCTTGTATAGTGAGGCCTTCAGTAACCCAATAATGGCTCATGTTGTATCAAGACTACATGGTGTTCAATTTATGTAACCATTTTCCCCTTAATAGTAAACAATGTCCGGTTCATTCTGATTTCATAGCATTGCCTTCATACAAAGAGAGTCTCTCTCCCACAGATTAAGTCATTTGTTCTCCCTGAATCTCATCAGAGATTGTCCCTAGCACTGTAATTGCGAGGGCTTTAAATAGATAACTTAACCTTGAGAGGATGTTCATTTGACTCAACACATTCTTGCAATCTAAGAAACACACAAATTCCCATTCACCTCAGCATGCCTGTCTTTAATTGTGACAGCAGTGCGGAGAAATTCATTTTCAAAGAGCTGATTGAGCCACGAGGGAATATTAATACCTAAATATTGAAGCAATCCTGATGCGTTGCTTAAAGGGAAGCTGGCTTTGCAAGATTAAAAGGTTTCAAAATGTCTCTGGTCTATGCCTTTAAAAAAAAAAAAAAGGCATGTTTTCAGCATATTTTTATCTCTCGGCATTAAGTCAGAAAGTAAAAAGCACAGTTTATTCACTGACAAACAGAAAAAGCCCTTCACTTTTTATCGCCAGCAACTGCATTTTGCTAGGATGCTGCCAGGCTTTTGAGTGTCCTAGTCAGAAGGGTGTGATTTTCTTCATTTTTGAATATGGAGGAATAAATGTTCTTTCTACTTTTTGACAGTCTAAGTGGAAGCCGCTCCACAGTGCTGACTGCGGCCGTACAGAAAGCATTTCCCATCTCAGGTGAACAGGGACAGGGAGGAATGGAGGCAAAGTGCTGTACAAAGCCGACCTAGCCTTTAGTCATCCTCCGGTTCATGGCAAAGGCCGTTCCACCAAATGATTACAAGTAAGGGGGTGGGGGATTAATTCCAGGAACCAGAGAATTCAGATCTAGAAAGAGTAATAAGATCCACCTCCCCACACTGCCCCAAGCTGATATCATCAAATCCTCTCACATGATTTACAACCTGGCAATCTATCTCTTTCCATTGATTATCCTGCTATTATGGGATATAACTGCTCTCTGCCCATTGCAAGAACTCTGAAGTGTCACACTGAGAATACATTAATGCACCTTTAATGTAGAGAAGACTGGCGGGCATGAGGGGAGGGGCGGGGGAATGCCAAAGAAAGAAAATAGGCAGAGGAATAAACGCACAAAGCTGAAGCTCTTTCAGAGGCAGGGGGGAAGTTGGCAGCTTTTCAGGGTGGCCATCGGGCAACCCATGCCCCCCAGCTAACGGGGATCACAGTGTGAGCATTTGTAACTAGAAACAGGTCACACACTACTCTGCCCAGAACTACCTGGAACTGGGAAGAAAGCACGTGCGCGTCTCACTTTGGGCAAAGGCTGACCAAGATAAGAGTTTCTCAACTGAATCAAACTGCAGAGTCCCTACAAATATTACAGAAAGATGCTTTACACCCAAGATGCTCACCAGACCAGGTCTTTTTGGGGGGCATGGGGGGTACCAGAGATTGAACTCAGAGGCACTCGACTACTGAGCCACATCCCCAGCCCTATCTTGTATTCTATTTAGAGACAGGGTCTCATGAGTTGCTTAGCGCCTCACTTTTGCTGAGGCTGGCTTTGAACTCGCGAACCTCCTGCCTCAGCCTCCTGAGATGTCGGAATTACAGGGATTACAGCATAAACCACTGCGCCCAGCCAGATCAAGTCTTTAAATGACAGCCTTTCCCCTACAGAGATTCTAATGCTGTTTATCAACCCCTTATTGTAGGAGGTAACAAACTTCAAATTGCTGGCACTTTTCGTACGATTCTGGAGTGAAGAATTGTTTTACTATTTTTTAGTAGTTGAAAAAAAAATCAAAAGCATGAAAAGTCCATGAAATACAAATTTCAGGGTCCATAAATAAAGCTTTATTTGTACACAGCCAGGCCTGCTCATTGATGTATGTCTGTGGCTACATTTGTGCTACCACCCACTGAGTTGGTACAGATAAAATGGACAGCCCACAAGGACAAAAATGTGTACTCTCTGGTTCTTTACAGAAAGTTTGCCAACCTCTGCCTTAACTCACCCACAAATTTCAGGAAAACAACTCCAAATATACTAAAAGGCCCATTAGAAAAATGTAGTAACCAAGCTGGGTACAGAGGTACCTGCCTGTGGTCCCAGCTACCTAAGTGACTACGTTAGGAGGATGGCAACTTCCAGGAGTTGCTGGGAAACAGTGAGACCCTGTCTCAAAAAAAAAAGATAGGATAAAAACGAAGTTCCTCAGGATAGAGAGAAAAAAAAAGTGATTTTTTTTAAAGCCTGAAATAGACTCCCATCTCAGAAAACTCTACCAGAAATATCAGCAAAAAAATGGCACACCATATAAAACTCCTCCAAAAAAGTTTTCAAGTTCTGTGATTTGGTAGCCAAGATGCTGGTTAGAAATAGAGCAGGAAAAAGAAGGGGAAAAAAATGAAAAATGTTGAGACTGTCACAGCGCTCGCCACTTTACCTACATGATTCCATTTGATTTGTCCAGCAAGCTTCTGAAAGATGGGTGTCCCCATTTCACAGATGAGGAGACCGAGCTCAAGAGAGATTAATAAGATCCTCACAGGGTCACAGCATTCCATTACGTCTTCAGAGTTCATGTACAGGTTCTACTGCTCAAAACCCACACATTTTCTACTATAAGAAGATTAGAATTGGTGCTTGCAAACTTACACAGCTCTTAACATTCAGAAAGAGAGAGGAGACAGCAGAAGAATAATGATAAGCGAATGAAAGGGAGACTGCACCGAGCTTTGAGAGGAATGACCATCTGACAGAGAAATGTTTGTGTCACTAAATGCCACACGCTTTGGTGTTGAGCTCTTAAGTAACGTTTAGTTCCTGTACTTACTATCACCCTGAGGACAGCCAAATCCATCCTAGGAAAACACACTATATAATCTCTTTATCCATCTGCCATGAAGACGGCTGGCTACAGCCCAGTATCCTTGTCCCAAGGATGCTCCTTCCCCCAAGCCCAGCCCCCAGGGCAATTTTTTTATGTCTAGCAATAAATCACTTGTAATCTAAGACACAGTGACAATATATCTACCAAATGATTTGGGTCTTCCAAAATCTCTTAACAAAGACTGATGATACAGTCAACCAGAGTACAACAGATTTTATTACCATTATTTTTTTACTATTCCTAACAGCAGACACACATAGTACTTACAGTGTGCCATGCACTGTTCCCAGGGCTTTAAATGTACTAATACATTAAATTGTTAATTCTCATATCCCCACAAGGCTGGTACCAGACTTACTTTCATTTCACAGATTAAGTAACTAAGCCACAAAGAAAGTAAGCTCATTGCCAAGGTCCCATAGCCAATACATCCCATAGCAGAGCTAGGATTCGCATCCAGGTAGCATGGCTCCTAAATTCATGCTCCATACCAAAATCTTCACCATCTCTTCACACTAGACACAAAGAATAATATGCAAGTGTGCAAATCAGTTGTGCACAATTGAAACTTAGCTGTGCTATTTACAGGAAGGCAGTCTTTAATTTTTAACTATCTGGGAAAAGGTTGAGAAGAATAACCTGCACCAATGATAGAAATAAGAAAACATTTTCTTAACATGCAATGTTATTTTCTCATTATTAAAGAAGAAAAAAATATCAGGAATGTGCAGAAATGTGGGGCACTTCAAGTTGATTTATTTTCACAGAATTAGTAGTCAGGCAGGAATTGCTTTTCTGATTCGTACTTTTCTAAGTACTTGAAACTTTTTGAATTACACTAACTATATTTCAGCCTCCCTTGAAGGGTGAGAGGCTCTTTCCATGATAAAGGTACATCCTGAAGAACAATTTTTATAAATGGAAAAGGTCACCGTTTAGTAGGTATTCATTCATCTTTATTTAACCCTCTGTAGAGGCCCAAGTCCTTGGGATCATGTCGGGCTAGCCAGGTCCTGAACCACAGGTGGTGACTACAAGGTATCCCTGATAATCCTCACCCTGAGCCCTGGCAACAGATATAACTGATCATATTCCTCTTCCCCACCAAGCCCAGAAGGGTGGCTTCCTTCTCAAGAGAAGGATGAAATATTACCTTGGATCGTCTTCCAAAGGGCATACAGCAAGGGATCAGCATAAATATATAAGATAAATACATTAGCCCAGTGCAGTGGCACATGCATATAATTCCAGCATCTCAGGAGGCTGAGGCAGGAGGATCTGAAGTTCAAAGCCAGTGTCAGCAACTTAGTGAGGCCCTAAGTAACTCAGCAAGGCCTTGTCTCAAAATAAAAAATAAAAAGGGCTGGGGTTGTGGTTCAGTGGTCGAGAACCCATGCATGGCACACCCCTCACCCCAAAAAGAAATAAAAATCCTTCCATCATCATCTAGCTCCAAACTACTGACAGCCCAGTCCAGCATCAAGAAAGGCATTCTTAGCTGAGCGCGGTGGCTCAAGCCTGTAATCCCAGCACTTAGGGAGGCTGAGACAGGAGAATCGCGAGTTCAAACCAGCCTCAGCAATGGCGAGGCACTAAGCAACTCAGTGGGACCCTGTCTCTACATAAAACACAAAATAGGGCTGGGGATGTGGCTCAGTGGTCGAGTGCCCCTGAGTTCAATCCCTGTTTCCCAAAATAAAAACAAAAACCAAGCATTCTTTATCAGCAAATGATTCTGAGGTCAAGGAGTGAACTGGAGCCTCTCCCCCAGTCTGCTACTCAGGCCTTCTCCAGCTGTCTTCAACAATAAAGAAGGGCAATAAAGAATTTATTATCTCCCACAAATAGAAGTCCAAAGGAAGTTTCAGAGCCAGCTGATTCAACAGCTCAAGGACGTCAACAAGAGTCCAGGTTCTTGCCTGCCCTTCCCTTCTGGGGCAGGCCTCGTTGACTTCGACTTCGTCCTCAGGCAGCAAGGTGGTTGTAGCAGCTGCAGGTGGCACGTCCCGACAGCCATGTGAGCAAACAGAGACCACCACTTCCCAGGATTCCAGGAAACATGATGTTTTCCATGGGAGGGCCCAAGAGCACACATTCTCATTTCACTGGACACAGATCACATGATCAATCCTGAACCAATCATGAATAAGGGATGTTAATCAAATAAACCCAAGCCAGAGCTGGGGTTTGGCTCCTCCCTAGCTAAAGGGCTCCACAGAGGAAGGTGGACACCTATGCAAACCTGAGGGTCTAGTTGGGCACGGTGGCACACACTTGTGAACCTAGCTACTCGAGAAGCTGAAGCAGGTGGACTGTAAGTTGGAAGGCCAGCCTGGGCAACTTGGTAAGATCCTGCCTCAAAATAAAAAAGGGCTGGGGGTGTAACTCAGTGGTACAGTGCCCCTGGGTTCAATCCCTGGTACCAAAAAACAACAACTGAGACTATGTTAGGAAAAGAGAAGACAGAAATGGATGTTGCTACAGGATCAAATAACATTCCCCCAAAACCTTGACTGGGCAAGATACAGACCAGAGATCAAAATTGGTTACTCCTGGGCTGGGGTTGTGGCTCAGCGGTAAAGCGCTTGCCTGGCATGCTGGAGGCACTGGGTTCGATCCTCAGCACCACATTTAAAAAATAAATAAATAAAATAAAGATATTTTTAAAAAAGAAATTTATTAAAAAAGAATTGGTTACTCCTAGGATAAGCCTAATCCAAAGACAATTATTTCAGGCCCTATGATATAACAAAAACAATTCATTAGTAAAATTTGAAATAATTAAATTTAAAAGTTAGGTAAGATTTCATATCTCTAGGTTCTACAAAAATACTAGAATGAACAAAAATGGTACACAGTCAAATACCCACAGAGCAATAACTACCCTAAGCCTGACCAAGCTCACCTTTCAGAAGAGGCAAGTTGTGTCCAGTTCTTCAGAGTCTGGTCACTCCTCGCTGCTCTCCTTCCTAACTTCTTGTCTTTAGCCTCCTGAGCACAATGGAATTTATGTGAATAGGCAACCCCTGCATTAGTGACCAGGGAGACCTGCTGAGGAAAGTGGGCCCTTAGAGAAAACCCAATAACTAGAACTCCCACCTGTAGTCCTCCTCCCAGAGAATTTACTTCCAAGGAGGGGCAGGAGAGGAGACTCAGGTTAATAATCAAATTCCCAACCACATTCTAGCATCTTTGCTCAGACCCTACTTCCAACACCCGCCTCCCTCAAAATGGAAAAAACACATACACACATAAAATGTAAAGACGTGGTAGATAGCCTTACTGTGAGAAAGAAATCCAATGAAATGAAAGCAGCATAGAGATGTGGCTCAAATCGACTTTAGCATTTGATGCATCTCGCTAGCATTTGGCTCCAGGCATTCCAGATTTAACGAATCCCAAGGAGCATAGTTTAATCTGACTTCTGAAGTCCTCTGGCATTTTCTCAGGATAATATTCAAAAGTATTTAAAGGATGCCCATGTCAAGAAGACAGAGGACTTATACCAAATCAAAAACCTAGCAGGGACGGCCACTTAACCCCCAGCTTTTATTTCACAGGTGGCTATCCACACCACCTCTGTCTTAACCAACTATAGTGTGGAGGACGGAAGGACACAGAGTTCCAAGTCTAGAGCCCTAGAACTATGTCAAGTCCATGTGTGAGATGTGCCGGTCACCCCAGGTTCCAAGGTGGGTGCTTAACCGCTGAGCCACATCCCTAGCCCTTTTGGTACTTTATTTGGAGACAAGGTCTCCCTAAGTTGCTTAGGGCTTAACTAAGTGGCTCAGGCTGGCTTTGAACTTGCAACCCTCCTGCCTCAGGTTCCCAAGCCACCGGGGTAACTGGCATTTACCACCACACCCAGTAGCATCTGTCGTTTTTTATTGGTACATATTCATAATACAGAATGGTGGGTTTCATTGTGACATATTCATACATGCATTATAACATCATTTAATTAATTTCACTCCCTGAAACGTGCCCCTATGCTCTCTTCCTCTCTCCTCTGCTCCATTCCTCTCCCCTAGTAGTCTCCCTTCTACTTTAATAATGTCCATCTACTTTTTCCTTCTAGCTTCCACATGAGAGAAAACATACAACCCTTGACCTTCTGAGTTTGCTTACTCCACTTAATGATCTCCATTTCCATCCATTTTTTCCTGCAAATAACTTTATTCTTCATGGCTGAATCAAACTCCACTGCAAACACATACCACTTCGTCTTTACCCACTCATCTGTTGACAGACACCCAGACTGATCCTATAAGTTGTCTACTGTGCACTGTGTGGTGATAAACGTGGGTAATGCGTGTCTCTCTCAAGCAGCATCTGTCATTTTCACATGCTAAAGGATTCTGCCCTCTTCTCTTGGCAGAGACTTCTCTTTCCAAAGAAAATGCCACTTGTTACTCAGCAAAACAAACTGTACACACCAGATATACTGAGGGTTGCCAGCCACCAGGAAAATGGCAGAGACAGAAGTGGGACCTGGTACCCTTCTAAGGGCACATGGCTGTGGTAGACTGTTTTCTAGTACTAAACTAAACCATTTGAACTGGTGGTTTATTTTCAAGACATAGTCATCCCCTAATAGCCTCAGCACATCAACAGAGTTTTTTCAATACTTATTAACAGAATGAGAAAACAAATGTGTAAATCCACCAAGGAGAAAGATCAGGAATGGGAGATGCCCAGGTTATCAGATGTGGGATGTGCTCAAGGCCAGTGTAGTGGGGTCTGTGAGTCAGAAGAGACCTGAGGCTCCATCTCAGCAGACTTTAACAGTTCCATGATCCTGGCTAAAAGTGAAGGCCACTTATAACACATATGGGAACAACTCAAAAAATTGTCATAAGGACTAAATTAGGCAATATATATCAGGGCAGTCAGCTCGGTGCCTGAGTGTATGAGGAATTTTATTGTAAAAGCAGGCTGGATGTGGCGGTACATGCCTGTAATCCCAGCAATTCAGGAGGCTGAGGCAGGAAGATCACCAAGTTCAAGGCCAGTGTCAGCAATTGAAAGATTGTCTCAAAATAAAAAATAAAAAGTGCTGGGGATGTAACTCTATGGTAGAGCACCCCTGAGTTCAATCCCCAGTAATACACACACACACACACACACGAACACAAATAAAAGAGAAATAAAAAAATACACATATATGTACGTGTGTGCATGTATATGTACGTGTGTGTGTATGTACGTGTACATCACCTCCCTCATCTCTCCTACTCTGCCATACTTAACGCTTCATGTGGACTTGCCACACTAACAGGTTCCAGGGAAACAAAACTCATCACAGGGGCTGGAAGTGTAGCTCAGTGGTAGGGCGCTTGCCTAGTACATGTGAAGCACTGGGTTTGATCCTCAGCACCACATAAAAATAAATGAATAAAATAAAGGCACTGTGTCCATCTACAACTAGAAAAAATTTAAAAAATAATAAACTCATGACAAATTGCAGACAGACACTAGGGTAACATAGTGGTCACAGACCTGGGTTCAAACACCTAATATGCCACTTGCTACCTAGAACAATGACTCCACCTTACCTAGACCCCAACTCCTAGTTTGTTAAATGGGACCAATGGCAGTATATTTTGAGGAGTTTGAGAGCAAACACATGTAGAATAATACATATACCCCCGACCCCGCCATGTACAGGAAGCCAGTAGAATTATTACATAAGGGCTCTTATGTTTACTTTAATTATCTGAGTTGGGCTCCTACCTATGCAAGATATCCCAGCAGGCAACTTAAGACCCCTGAAGTGGTTGAGTATCCCTGAGTTCAATCCTTGGTACCAAAAAAAAGGACCACTGAAGAACAATTAAGAGGTTGAAGTGTGTCCACCCCAAAAAAGATGTGTTAAAACTCTAATCCCCGATACCTCACTACGTGAGGGATGTGGTTTGGTAATAGGGTTGTTATATTTAGCTAAGATAATGGGTCCTTCAGCCAATGTGACTGTGTCCTCATACTAAGGAAAGACACAGAGGGAAGGTGGCCATGTGAAAACAGAGACACAGAGAGCGCCAAGGGAAGGCAGAGGCAGAGATCACAGGGACACACACAAGCCAGGGATGCCAAGGACAGCCAGTGAGAACCGAGGCTAGGAAGAGACAAGGACAGAACCTCCCTCGGGGCCTCCAAGATGGAACCAAACCTGCTGACACCTCCACTTTGGACTCTGGACTCCAGGACAAAGAGGCAACAAATTTCTGTCATGGTATTTTGTTATGGCCACCGTGGGAAACTAACACAGAGGATGACCCTGGTCAGTGGTATTTTGATACTTGCTTACCACCCATCTGTGGAAGGGCAGCTAATTTCCCTGGTCAATTTCAAACTACCAAAGTGACATGGTATTGCAGGGTGCAGTGGTGCACACCTGTAATCCCATCAGCTCAGGAGGCTGAGGCAGGAGGTTCACAAAGATCACAAGTTCAAAGCCAGCCTCAGCAACTTAGTGAGGGTCTAAACAACTCAGCAAGACCCTGTCTCTAAATTTTTTTTTTTTTTTTTGGTACCAGGGATTGAACCACTCGACCTCAGAGCCACATCCCCAGCCCTATTTTGTATTTTATTTAGAGACAGGGACTCAATGAGTTGCTTAGCGCCTCACCGTTGCCGAGGCTGGCTTGGAACTCACGATCCTCCTGTCTCAGCCTCCAAGCCGCTGGGATTACAGGTGTGCGCCACCACACTTGGGTCATGGTATTGCAGGGTGCAGTGGTGCACACCTGTAATCCCTTTGTATTTTTTAAAAAGGATGGGGATGTGGCTCAGTGGTAAAGCGCTCCTGGGTTCAATCCTCATTACCAAAACAACAAAAACTAAATTAAATTTTTTAAAAAATGATATAGTATCATTAAATGTGAAGGAGGAAAGAGATATGCAATAGCAAACCATTAAACAGCATCTACACACACCCACACACACACACACACAACATAGCCTCCAGAGTACAGATAGAAAAATGTAGTGAATAATTAGAAAGTGATGAGTTTGGGGGTATTCATTACTTCTTAAATATAATTTAATTGTAAGTTTACATAATTCTGAGTTTTAAAAGACTATTTAATAACCAGCTCTCAACATTCCTGAATATGCAATAATCAGTTCTCACTGAGACAGGAATCTGGGGATACAGAAAAAGAAAGATATATTGAGTATCAAAAGAGAAGAGCCCAGGAAGCCCTGCTCAGCAGGAAACACCCATGAACCTTTGAAATGCAAAACAGGCAACTTAGGAGCATCCCAGCCCCTGTCCTGAGCCCAAGTCCTTAGCAGGTGTCCTGGCAAGCAAAAAGAACATCATTTAGGCAATACCCAAACACAGGGAAAACTAGCTGAAATTATGTAACTCCGCCCTGACTCCACCTCCAGTCCAGCCACTAGCTACTGTCCCTCTGTAAATATTAACACCCTAGACAAAGAGGTTGCTGTCTCTTCCTCGGGGGATGACTGGCATCTTCCTTTGAATATGTATCTGCTTCCTAAATAAACCTGTGTCTCTGACTAATGTGTACTGAAATTTTTTTTCCATCACATATGCCAAGGACCCCACGGGCCCTAAGTCCAGGTCTCCTGGCCAGAATCTCCTCCAGTGACCTCATTAGCCAGCACAAGTAGTGTCCCCAACAAGGGGGTGAAAAGCAGAAAAGAAGGAGTCACGATAAAAAAAATCCTCCATCCTGGGGCTGGGGTTATGGCTCAGCGGTTGAGCGCTTGCCTCGCATACGTGAGGCACTGGGTTCGATCCTCAGCACCACATAAAATAAATAAAGATATTGTGTTCATCTACAACTAAACAAAATATTTAAAAAAAAAAAAAAAATCCTCCATCCTCCCAGGTCTAAACTACACCTGGCCCTGGGAACATGGTCTTCCAAACAAAGGCCCTCCGCAGAAGAGGGTCACACTGGCTGTCACATGGTAATAGACAGTGTTCGGTTAATTAAGCAGATTTTACTGCAGCTAAAACCCTGGGCCTATCTTCTCCCTGATCCCATAAAGCATTCCTGGCAGTTCGGTTTTTAACCAATACAGGAGTAATTCGAAATCAATTTCCGCTCTCCTTGATGAACAATGGACTATTTAGTGTGACCCACAGAGAAAATTAGAAGCCTGCTCATGTAAGGCAGCATGGGAGTCCCAGCTGCAGCCCAGCTGGAGGCTTGACTGGTAGCACCAGGCAGAAGCCAGACTTACTCCCCAGGGCCTGGTGGGAACTGGGTGAGCACTGCTGCCTTGGGTGTGTGAACCTCTTGCTAATTACAGGGGGTAGAGGGTGGGGAAGACTCCATCTCTCTTGGTCCATCCACACAGGTACACTGAGCAAGGACTCTCAGCTAGGCAACTCTGAAGACCATGTGAGCAAGACAGGCACAGCCCCGGTCCTCCTGACACGCAGGGGCTGGCAAAAGGCTAAAGAGAGCCTGAAACAGAAGCCCAAGAAGGGACACACACTTCTGTCCCATTAGCCAGGAGCATCTAGCACAGAGCCACCCACCAGCTGCAATTCCACTACAGTTTCCTAGCCACCTGGTCCTGGACAACTTAACTTCTGCCTGGGCTTACTCTTGGACCATGACACTACCTGCTCTTCCAGAGTCCAAATGAGAGCGTGCATGAGAGGGAGTTGTCTGTCCCCTCTGTCCCAGATCCTACAGTCTTTACTTTCCTCCTTCACGTTTTTGCCAAATGTCGACTTTTTCCAATGAAGATTAATTAAAATAGGTGACAGCCTACCCAACCCTCTACCTCCAGCAACTCCCAAACTCCCTTATCCTTCTCTCCTGTTTCCTAACACTTACACCCTCCCCAACTAAAACACAAGCTCCACAAGAACCGGTATTATTTATTGATTTTGTCGTTTTTTTTCAATGACCTAAAAAGGGCTGTAGCACACGGAAGGCACTCCATGGATGGATGAATGAACTACAGGAACTCTTGTGGAGGAGAGTGCATGTCATTGATCTTCGAATCTCCAACATCTTCCACGAATTACGTTCAATTTTTGCTGCATAAAGAATATGCCATGAACACTGATTTGAGCCTATAAATAACCTGTGACAACCCCAAAGCATGTAATAAAATATCTTTACTTATTCCAATTTTCCCGCAGGTATTGAAATGCTTTTCATGGGCGGGACTGTAGCTCAGTGGTAGAGTACTTGCCTAGGCATTCATGAAGCTCTGGGTTCAATCTTCAGTATCCCCCCCAAAATTAAAAAATAGGCAGGCTTAGTGTGGCACACCTGTGATTCCAGCAATTCAGGCAGCTGAGGCAGGAGGATCACAACTTTGAGACCAGTCTCAGCAACTTAGTGAGCCCCTAAATGATTTAGTGAGACCCTGTCTCAAAACTAAAAAGTGCTGGGGCATGTAGCTTGGTGGTAAAGTGCCCCTGGGTTCAATCCCTAGTACCAAAACATTAACAAAAATTTTAAAAATAAAAATCACAAACACACACAAAGGCAAACAAGCTCAATATTTCTCTAAGCCTTCCCCAACCCTGTTCTAGATGAGTTAGCTCACTAGCTTGCCAAGGAGAGATGAGGAGGAGAAATAGCTTGATCAGAAGCCTCTACCCTGAGATAATCAATGAAGCATTTTTTTTAAATCTGTTTTTTATATTGACATTTCAAATATAATTTTATTTGCAAAACACGTTCCACTGCTGAAAGCAGTCTTGAAAACACCCAACTTGAAGACATTTGAAAACAAAACAAAAACACATCATCACCAAACTTGGGTAAAGTCAATACACAAGGTTTCAGACGGAGTCAAAATGACCCTTGAGGAATCCCTTGAATAGCCCAAACCCAAGTACATGTTTTGTTTAATGCCTACACTTGCCACCCACTGAGCTGGATTAAAATCAAAGTCTTCATGTAAATGACTGGGGATTAGAATTGCTTTTCGGTACTCAGGAGAGAACACAAGATGAGAAGAAGATTCCAGAGTATGTCCATTCACCTACAGGGTTGTTTTTTATTCTACTAATAAAGCCACTGCAGCTTCTGGGCACATAAACACAGTTGACTGCTGTAGTAAGGAATGCAGGGTGTGTGCAAATACTGAGAATAAATCCTAACAACGCAGATGTCTCCTCATTTTTGAATCTGTAGGTTGCTTGATTGGAGTCACTTTTTTTATTTTTTATTTTATTCTTTTTGTACCAGGGGTTGAACCCAGGGCTGCTTAACCACTGAGCCACATCCCCAGACCTTTTTTATATTTTATTTATAGACAGGGTCTCACTGAGTTGCTTAGGGCCTTGCCAAGTTACTGAGGCTGGCTTTGAACTCGTGATCCTCCTGCCAAATCGCTAGGATTACAGGCATGCACCACTGTGCCCGGCTGGAGTCACTCTTAATAGAGATTTTTAGAGACACAAAATTAGCTGTATTTCTATCCACTATGGGTTGAATTGTGTCCCCAAAACTCCCAACGTCCCATTGTTTAATCTCGGTGAGTGCCTCAAGATTTGTCCTTAACTACAAACAGGGCAATGGCAAATGTAATGAGTTAAGATGAGGTCATTAGGGAAGCCCTTAATCCAATAAGGGCTGGTGTCCTTACAAAAAGGGGAAACCTGGAGAATGTCACATGAGCAAGAAGGCAGACACTGAGGTGGTGCTACCATAAGCCAAAGACTGCCAGCAAAGCCCCAGAATCGAAAGGACAAGCTTGGAGGATTCTTTCATAGCCTCAGAAAGAGCCAACCCTGCCCGACCTTGACCTCAGACTTCCAGCCTCCAGAACTATGAAACAACCCATTTCCATTATCTAAACCACACACACTGTGTTTTGTTAAAGGGTCCCTAATGTACCACACAAGCTCACATTTTCTTCTGCAGCTTGACTCTACCATGGCTGTCAAACCCAAGTTCTAGGGCCCTGTTCGTTGTCTATCTAAGCGGTCTTAAACTTAACAGGTGGCTGAGTTTCATGAGTGTGTTTTACACCTCCTTCCCTTTGATCAAGTAGTGAGCCCCCCAAAATGAGAAGACAGGGAGGGAACAGCACGGGGCAGCCAACTTCACACCCTAGTCCACATGTAAGAGGAGTCTCCAAGATAAAAAGACAGAGAAACTGGCTGTGCCATCTCAGTCAGGCGAGAAAGGCCGTTCTCCATTTCTCTACTGAGTTGAACCTCTCTCTCCTTTTCTTCCCGCGGTGAATAAAAACACCCAAGGGGAAACGCGGGACCATTCATCAACATTCCTAGCCAGACAGTGAGCAGCTTAATGGCTTTATCGATTCCTTGTTTTACTCTACATTATGTGTTACATTGGCTCAAGAAGTCCATACAAGAAGAATCGAGATGGTGTTGGCGAAAAGGCATTATTTCATTTTAAGCTTGTTACCATTGAGACGAGTCCACCCTGCACAGAAGGAGCCGAGTTTCAAAACAAGCATGTGCAGAAGCTCTATTCACTCAGTGCCAGTGGCTCCTTCCCATGGCCAGTGCCACTTGTTTTCAAAGCCGTATCTTTGGTTGGTAAAGAAAAACAAACTGTGGCAACAAATTGTGCCCGTTAAGGGGATTTGGCATGCCGTAATGATGTTTTGTTTTGTTTTATGCTCTGTGATAATGGCCACGGATGCTTTAAGAGGATGAATTTCATATTAGTGAAATGACCCTAATTACTAACACAAACCACTCCATCTATTCACTTTCACATAAATACCAATAGGCGGCAAAAATAAAGTAATTAAACAGTTCGCAAAAATCTGTCCAAGAAATTAAGGATCTTCAACATCCTGTCAAATTACTTAATGGATTACATGAAACATGACATGAGCAAACAACACGTAAGATATTAAAACAAATTAATCATATTTAGGACAACGACCTGACACAAAATTGTACATGCTACCAAGATTAAATCAGACCCTTGGCCAGGTGAGGTGGCACAGGCCTGTGACCTCAGCAGCTAGGGAGGCTGAGGCAGGAGGATGGCAAGTTCAAGGTTAGCCTCAACAACTTAGGGAGGGCCTAAGTAACTCAGTGAGAACCTGTCTCAAAATAAAATAGAAAAAGGACTGAGGATGTGGCTCAGTGTTAAGCACCCCTGCATTCAATCTTTGATACCAATAATAATAATATCAGACCCTTTAACAAACAACTTGGCTACTCTAGACAATCTGGGCAGCTGGTGTCTTCTTAAGCTAACAGACCAGGGAAAGTGAAATGTGACATTCAACATTCTGCCTGATTTATTTCAATCACATATGCATTGCTATGGTTTGAAAGAATCCCCCACATTTCATGGGTTAGAAAATGGAGCCACGATGTCGAGTGAGGCCTGAGAGAGATGTGTGGGACAGGGGGGTGCTGCTCTCAGGAACGGATTGCTGTTATCCTGGACGTGGATTCGTGATCGCAGAAGTGGGTTCCTCATAAAAGAACAAATTCAGAAAATTGAAGAGATCAGTGGAATAGAGAATAGGGACAAGACAGAGGGAGAAGGGGGAGGGAAAGGGAAAATTCTGGGGAATGAATTGGTCAAATTATATTGTTAAATTGTGTGCAAGTACAAAAACAGAACAACAAATCCCACCATTATGTTTAATGCACCAGTGGAAAAAAAATATGGAAAAAATAAATAAATGAAAAGACAGGTTCAGTGCCGTGGGATCACGCATGCTTATGTATGTATTCAATTGCCCTCCATCTCTTTGCCTTTCAACCACGGGAGGAGGCTGCATTGAAAAGTCCCATGCCATTTGCAGGTAAATGGATGGAGTTGGAGACCATCACGCTAAGTGAAGTAAGCCAATCTCAGAAAACCAAATGCCGAATGTTCTTTAATAAGTGGATGCTGATCCATAATGGGGGGTGGACAGGGGAAGAATGGAGGAACTTTGGTCACAGGGGTGGGAGGGAGGAGGGGGCAGGGGGACAGTAAAGATGGTGGAATGAGATGGACATCATCGCCCTAGCTTTATGTATGACCACATGTATATTGTGATTCTACATCACATACAACCAGAGAAATGAAAAGTTGTGCTCAATCTGTGTACAATGAATCAAAATGCACTCTGCTATCATGTAAACCTAAACAGAATAAATAAATTTTAAAAATAAAGAAAGAAAAATCCCATGCCAGATGCCATCTGATCTTGGGCTTTCCAACCTCCAGAACTCTGAGCCAATAAATTTCTGTTCCTTAAATTACCCAGTCTCAGATATTCTGTTAGAGGAGCACAAAATAGACTAAGACATAGTTACTTAGAGTTACGTGAAACTGCATGAAAACCTCGAGAAAGTCATTTGCTTTTGAAAAGTAATTGAGACTTTAAACTCACATTCATGCAATTACCATCTCTGTTTATCATCCTGTCCATGCAGAAACAATCGTGAGGCTAGCAACTGAGAGAGTTGGGTTTCAAAACCACTTCTAACTCACCATGACCTTCAACGGGTCTCAGATTCTTTGGGCCTAAGTTCTTCTCATCAGGAGTGAGAGGTGGTTTCCACTAGTTCAAAAACTATCATGTAGTTTTAAAGCCTAAGATGGCAAAAGTCTTGCTCTGCTGCCAGATCAGGCAATGTGTTTCACACACTGTGCTTCAATTAAAAAATAATAATAACATTTTAGCCAGGCGCCGTGGCACACGCCTGTAATCCCAACACACTGAGACAGGAGAATCGCAAGTTCAAAGCCAGCCTCAGCAATGGTGAGGAGCTAAGCAACTCAGTGAGACCCTGTCTCTACATAAAACATGAAATAGGGCTGGGGATGCAGCTCAGTGGTCGAGTGCCCCTGAGTTTAATCCCCGGTACCAAAAATAATGATGATGATAATATTGATAATAATAATAAAAACAACAACATTGGATAAAAGGACTCTGAGGCAGGAATGGTGGCACACACCTATAATCCCAGCATCAGGGGAGGCTGAGGCAGGAGGATCACAAGCCAGCCCAAACAACTTAGTGAAGCCCTGAGCAACTTAGCAAGACCCTGTCTCAAAATAAAAATGGGGCTGGGAATGTGGCTCAGTGGTTAAGACCACTGGGTTCAAACCATCCCCCACCCCCAAATAAAAGAAAGGAAAAAGGGATTCTGTGCTTGGAAAAAAAAAACAAAAGTTTGAGAACCACTGATTATGATATCTCCATTTCTTCCTTTTTTCCCCCAAAAATATCTTGTTACTTGTATAAACAGATTTGTATACATTACCTCACTCACATGTGAAAATAATGTAAAATCCCACTCAATGTTAAGATAAATGTGCACATCCACTGTCTTTATACACAGCAAAACAAGTTGGGACTGCTATTAGAAGGTTCAAGAATACAGGTGACAACATATAAATTTTACATTAACCTATGTACTGCAAATCTTGGCAGGCTAGGGAGAATGTGTGTGTGTGTGTCTGTGTGTGTGTGTGTGTATCAGCAATCCAGTGCAGGCCGTATAGATGGGTTCAATACCCAGCACCCACTCCCCAAAAAAGAGAGAAAAGCAACTCTCAGAGAATATTCTCTGTCCTACAATAATTTTTAGCCAAAGTCACTAAAACTTAACATAAAACACATATATTTTCCATTTCTAAAACCAGCCACAAACTGAGATGGTTCATATTTGTTTTCAAAATGAATTGTCCTCTGCCTGAAGAGACTTTTGCCTTGAGGGTGGGCTATGTATACATTAATGGAAGGAGTGCCAAATTTTCAAAAATATTTTCAGATTCCCCAGGTCTTGCAAAAGTCTACAGTGGGGGTAACCTTCCATCAGTCACTGCCTCAAATGTCATTTATGAGTGAAAACAGAAGCACAAAAAGAAATACAACATACAAATTATCTATACTTTCACTCTCAATGTGAACATTAGCTAGACTTCTTGCCTATTATATAAAGCAGTTACTTACACCTGTAAAACTGACAAAGACTCTAAGACTCAAGTCCAGCTATATATGTAGATCTTAGACACAGCCCCACCCAGAGCTTGACAGTTGCTGTGAATATACGTTTATATATAAACATATATTTATATTCATATATATATACATATTATATATGTAAGTATACATGTGCACATATACATATGTGTAGACTTGTTTGTTTACATTCAGTGCTCCAGCCTATCAGGTTCCAAGTAAGGTGTAACTTCATTTAGTGGCAGCTCCAAGGCCTAAGGCCAAACCACTAAACTATCAAAATGAAAATTTCTACCACCTTTCCCCTCATAGCTGCAGGAAATACCTGCTTTGCCCAAGTTGTGACAGCTAGATTTTTCTCTGGAACTTTAACACTGCTGCCAGCCACATTTCTTACAGAACACCCAAACGCTGAAGATATATTCCTGACTATAAGGAACGAACGAACACACACACACACACACACACACACTTCAGTCCCCACAGTTTTACTCAGTTGGCTTCTTTGCATGGCAGAAAACAGTATGTCTTTCTTTTAAATATTTTTTTAGTTGTAGATGGACACAATATCTTTATTTATTTGTATGTGGTGCTGAGGATCAAACCCAGTGCCTCACGCATGCAAGGCAAGCGCTCTACCACTGAGCTATAATCCCAGCCCAAGACAGAATATCTTTAAGTGTTAAAATGACCAGGCTGCTCCTACCATCCATCCAGCATAGAAACAAATGGCCCATCAGCAAACACAGAGGACAAAGCTTCTACCTTCAGGGTACAAAAGAAACACTGCCACATTGTTCTGTTCTGTCCAGAGAAATGGGGAGAGTATGCTGCTTTCTGTATGCAGACCTGAGCAGCACGTCCAGGTGGAAGCGGAAAAATGTAGACCATCATCTGTGTGTTTTGACTAAACAACAAACATCTGTAAGCCAACAGACCAACTTTCTCACGTTTCATCTGCATTAAGAAAGGGGCCTTTATTTTCCCACAACAACGACAACAACAAAAAAAAAATACACTTAATTGTAACGATTCCCTGTGGATTTTAGACCTTGGCTCTACTTAGGCCAATTTTGTGGCAACATCTTGTTTCTTCCTGTAAACTATTTCCCTGAACACGCTGTGCAGATTTCCCTGTCATGCTTTATTGATAAGAGTCATCTTGAAAGCAGGCTGCCAGATTATTAGCACAGGGTAAATCAGGGGCAGGCAAAGTGCTGATGGACGTCCATGCCACCACATCACCATCCCAACAGCAGAGCTGAGGCTCAAACCAAGGACCTGGCACAAACTAGATACTTAATAAATAAGTGCCAAGCTGAAACTTTCTATCTAGGCCTGCTTCACCAGAATTGATTGATTTGGATGGGGGGCGCGGACACATTCATCCAGCCTCTGAAGTTGCTCTTGCCTTCTAAATAAACAGCATTTGCAATCACTGCTTCCTTCTGCTGGGACTCCCAGGGTGGGACAGCCACAACAAAGGCCTGACCTATTTTCTTGAGACTACTTCAACCACCAATTCAATTCCCACTTGGAGGGCTCAGAATGAACACATGCCCAAAGAACTAACAACCCACAAGCCAAGATGCAGGGGTCCAGGTTGTTATCTGTGTACTTGGCATTCGGCTTTTTCATCCTCTTGCTATTTGTTCCTTTGTGTTTTTTAGTACTGGGGAATGAACCCAGGGGTGCTTAACCGACAAGCCACATCCCCAGCTATTTTTATATTTTATTTTGAAATACGATCTCCCCAAGTTGCTTAGGGTCTGGTTGAACTGCTGAGGCTGGCTTTGAACCTGCGATCCTCCTCCTGCCTCAGCCTCTCGAACCGCTGGGATCATAGGCATGCACCACCACACTTGGCTCTCTCACTGCACTTAAAACCATCTTGGCCCATGACATTCTGATTTGTCCATTCTGGCTTCCAAATACTTGTTCATTTCATTCAAACACTCAGGAGAGGTTGGGTACTCAATTAAGAAACATGCTTAGTACATAGTTTAGACTGCTTTCAGAAATCACATTAAAAAAAATAGAAAAGTAATTCTAACAATCAATACACATTCATTACATGCCACAGTGAACACCCTGAGATGTGTTTTATTTTTTTAAACACAGCTGTCCATCTGCTGTCTATATTGCTGATAAAGCTCTAAGTGATTAAGGAAAAATGAGAATTTGTTTGCTGTGATAATACACAGAACTGTGTATCTTTACAATTGCCTTCAAGGTTGAAAGAAATGAGGCCTTGATGAGTACCAGCCAGCTATTAATTAGATTTAGTAGCAACAAAATATTACTTTTCAAGCACTTTAAAGAACTGAGAACAGCTACGGAGCTCAGCACAATTTTTCTTTCTGTGTTTTGATTTCCCTGACCCGACCCAACCCCCTTCCAATTCCTTTCCTGGTTAAAAATGCCTCCATCTGAAAGGAAATAAAGAGAACAAGAGCTGATGAGTAAATGCAAGTGATTATTATAAAAACCTCATTCATCTCCAATTTTTGAAAGCCATTTCATTTTGTTTAGCTAAGGAAAGAGAACTGTATACACAGCTTATTTTTAAGGAACAGACTTTAAGCCTTGAAAGCAGCAATTCCCACCCATGAAACCACAGTTATTTGGACTATGAGGAAAATGTGTGCCTTTTTTTGTTTTTTTAAATCTTATTGTTTTTACCTAGCTGGCTAACAAAGAAAATGCTGATTCCTGCACTGAAAGGAAAGAGCCACCTGAAAGCAATTCACCAGAGTGGGGTCCCTCTCCACATATACTGTTGTATCCTTTCAAAGTGTCTGTACCGTGCACGTGGGAAATGCATGGTGGATGTGGGCAGAGTGGCCTGGAATGGTCCCAGCCCCGTGCATCTCAATTTTCCCATGTGGAAGTGCATCGAGAGTAGCTCATGATAGCGTGCTTGCATTGCCCTAGGTTAAAAGAAGAACACTTCAATGTGGCTAAGTATCACTTGGAGTACAGGATTTTGATCCATGAGGTTCCCATGTGGGGCCTGAGAGTCTGAGATTCTTCATCTTACAAGCTCCCAGGTGATGCTAATGCTACTGATCAGGAGACTTTGAGAAGTGAGATACAGCATATCCCAGAATGCCCTAGGCCCAGAAAGAGCCTATGTTGGTTTTACCTCCAGCATCCTTCTCCCTAGGAAACCACCTTCAGCAGGTCCCCTTGGCCATCACACTTAGGCCAAAGAGAAGACCACACTCCCAGTGGGTCCAGTAAGAATCAGCCCTAAGATTCTTCCTGGAATTTATGGGGCCAAGGTGATGCCTCCTAACAGGGCTGTTTGACCTATGGAACACACACTTACGGGATTCACAGAAACCACCAGGCTTCGGGGAGCTAAAAAGAATGATTTTCAGACCAAGGGTAAGCATTGAGAGTTCACAAGTTGGACACCCCTTTCCTAAAAAGTGGGTGTGTCCTACAATTACTATCAATAGATTTTAATTTGAAACCATTTTGATTAGGTCTAACTTTGTATGAAAAAAAAAAATGGAATGGTACAGACTCCATTTATTCAAGAGCACAGTGAAAGCTCGAGAGAAATGGTAGAGTCGGTCATCATTTATGCCCCCAGTATCTCTGACTGAGAAAACTCCAAGCAGTTCGGCCACATCAAACAGTAATTTTGACTTACACGGAAGTTTGTTATTTGGGGTTTTTATTTTTAATTTTTTGGGGGGTGGCTACCAGGGGTGGAACCCAGAGGTGCTTAACATCCCCAGTCCTTTTTAAAATTTTCATTTTGAGACAGGGTCTCACAAAGTTGCTTAGGGCCTCACTAAGTTGCTGAGGCTGGCCTTGAACTTGGAATCCTCCTTCCTCAGCCACCTGAGTCACTGGGATTACAGGCATGCACCACCACACCCAGCTTACAGGGAAGTTTCTAAACCATGAGCCTTCTAGGCAAGAGCACATCTTAGTTACACTTTCTGGTCTTTTCATAAAACTAATAAATGACACATAGCAGAGAATTAATCATTAACAAAACTCTAAGTTTCAGGAACTGTGTGTGGCATCTCATGCCCATTATCTTCTGGGTATGTCTACTCTGAGGAATGAATCTCAAGGGATCCTCAGGGAAACCAAGGCTCAGAGCAGGCTGATTGACTAGGCTGGTTGTACACAGAAACAATATTTGAACCAAATCTATCTACCCAGCTCCAAAGCCCATCTACCTATCTACCTACTTAGGTCCACTTAGGTCCACTCTGCCCTCCCACCCTCTTATTCCTCTGCAACTATATCATGGTAATGTGGTGAATATTTGTAATCAGGAGCATGTCACATATTCGACACCAAGTTATAAACCTCTCACCCGCGGAATTCTCTGATTTTTCTACACTCTTCACTGCCCTCTCCTCTTCCTATTGTCATTTCCATGCCAGTAACCTGGAGGGGTTGCCACTGGCTCCTCCTGCTCAAAAGATATACACCACTAAAGGAAGGGTATCCTGGCAAATCTCATGCACCTTTTCTGTGACCTCCCTCAAAGAGAGGAAAGAAAATCTACAACAGGACTGGTGACAAAATGCACATGCCCCTAGATTTCCACATATGTGGCCTGCAAATATCACAACAGGCTGGTCCCTGTGCCCTTTCCACCACAACAAAGACAAAAGAAAGAAAGAAATGATGCATACAAGAAACAAGAACAAGAGAACCAGGTAGAAAAGGCTGAATCAGGACCTAGGGAAGAGACAGGCTATCAAAACAAAAGGGATGAACTAGCCAAGACCACACCACTATTATCTTACGGCCCAGCATTCAGTGTACTGGCTTCAAACAAATACTAGCAAATGTACACACGGAGGCCCATGCCAAGACTGTTCTCTGTGAAACGGTCATAGCGACTAATAACAAGAACAGATCAAATTATCTGTATGGCATAATTTTTAAAAAGGAATACTACACAGCAATTAAAAAGACTACTGTTGAATGCATGAGATCAACAACAAAATATTTTTGAAAATCACTATTGAATGAAAAAAGCAAGCAGTGGAATAATAGTGTTATTTGTGTATATGTATATGTATAAATACATATATAAAACTATTAAAATAGATTCATGCTATATATGCAGGATGGGGAAAGTAGTCAACAGATCAAAGCTTGATCTGAAATGTCCTGAACAAGAACATATTCATATATAACAGAAAAGTTTGCTCTGTTTGCTTTCTGAGTTTGTTGCTGTTCTTGGGTTTATCACTGTCATTTTTTGTTTGTTTGTTTTACAGTTCTGGGGATTGAGCCCAGGGGTGCTCTACCACTGAATTACATCCCCAGCCTTTTATTTATTTATTTATTTTCTTTTTTAATTTTAAGACAAAGTCTTGCTAAGTTGCTGAGGCTGGCCTTGAACTTGTGGTCCTCCTGCTACAGCTTCCCAAGCAGCTGAGATTATAGGCAGGTGCCACCACACCTGGCTTAGAAGTTTTTAAATTAAAAAATAATTATAAATTGCAAGAATTCCTACCCCAGGAGTGGATGCTGTGGGCCAGCCTGAAAAAGAATGCAGAGACAAGATCTAGATATTCCCAAGGGACTACGCCACACTCAGTCACCACTCCACCAACACATGTACGGGAAACCTCAGTCCAACACCCTCATGACTTCCGGCCTCAGCTCTTGCCTAACTTCCATTTCTTGCCACAGACTCCCTGAGATTGTGGGTCTCTTGCTCTCTAGTCCAACTTGAAGCAGTCATTTTCTGTTAATCTAATCTAATAGCTGACCCTGACCCTATGTCCCTATTCCACTTTTTATTTTCATGCTAGGCTGAGACATCTATCATTCCATCCATCCATCCTTCAACTCTTCACCAAGCACCTGCCATCCACCCAGAATGCTATAGACCTAGTAATGGGCCGGGGAATCCTGACCATGCAGACCAGCCAAGAGGCCTGGGCTCCACACACTAACCAGTCCACCTGAATTCGCAAAAATGCACAATGATATTGAATCACCAAGAGTCAAAATGCAAAGAGACCTACCAATGACCAGCTGTGCAAGCAGGGAAAGACCTTTCTCTCTGGGAGCCTCAAAGTTTTTTCACTTCTCATTGAGCTGACTTAGGAGACCCCCATCTCAGGGGGTTGTGGTGAGCGTTAATTAATATATACCAAAGGCCAACTCCAGAACCTGAAAACATCATTCACTTAACATGTGACAGTTTAATGAACAAGACAGTGTTAGTGCAGGACTTGGCAATCTTATCATGTAACAATTTCAGGGATGTAAACTGTACAGTAATACACCATTGTGATCCTACTTTTAAACAAGTGGGTAGGGCTGCTTTCCAACGAAACTTTACTTATGCACCTCAAATCTGAATGTCATCATTTTTTCCTATTGAAATATTATTTTTAAGCCAGGCGCAGTGGTGCACACCTGTAATCCCAGCAACTCAGGAGCCTGAGGCAGGAGGATTGCAAGTTCAAAACCAGCCTCAGCAACTCAGTGAGACCCTGAGCAACTCACTGAGACCCTGTTTCAAAATAAAGTACAAAAAAGGGCTGGAAGAGGCTGAGACAGGAGAATTGCGAGTTCAAAGCCAGCCTCAGCAACGGCAAGGCGCTAAGCAACTCGGTGAGACCCTGTCTCTACATAAAACACAAAATAGGGCTGGGGATGTGGCTCAGTGGTCGAGTGCCCCTGAGTTCCATCCCCAGTACAAAAATAAAGGGAGGGGGGCTGGGATGTGGCTCAGTGGTTAAGTGCCCCTGGGTTCAATCCCCAGTACAAAATAATAATAGTAATAATAAATTTTAATTATTATTTAATAATTTTAATTAATAAATAAATTTATTAATTTACATTTAATAAAAAATATAAATACATCTTAGCTCACTGGCTATACAAAACAGGGTATGGGCCAGATTTGGCCCCTGGCTACAGCTTGCTGACCCCTGTATTAGAGGAAATCTTATAAAGACCAAGAACTGCCAACCTATCATGTAATAAGAGTTTCCACTATGTGGAGAGCCATCACTGACGGTTCCTGCACAATTCTCCAGCACTGGGCTACTTAAAGAAATGAAGAGAACATCTAAATACTCAGACACACAGGTAGTTTTATATGTACTTGTATATATACATATGTATATATTAAATAAATATTAATTTATCACCCTTAAATCTTGTACTTGGGGAATGTTCTACGATCTATATGATATCAGTAGAGCAGTACATCTATAATTTATAGAGATATTAGGAGGCTTCGTTCACAACTTTTTCTCCCTAATAAGAGAATCGGATCAAAAAGTTAAGGCGAGGTCTAGATGTCTCTTTTCAAACAGGACACCTGACTGCAATACAAAGCAAACTACAACCTGAATCAAATCATGAGGACATATCACACAAACCCAAAAGGGGAGAGTCTGAAATATAAGTGGCTGGTACTCGTCGTGGGGCGAGGTCAGGAAAGAACAAGGCCCAGATGTAAGAAGACCAAAGAGGACGGGCACAGTGGCACATGCCTATAATCCCAGCAGCTGGGGAGGCAGGAGGATTGCAGATTCAAAGCCAGCCTCAGCAAAAGTGAGGTGCTAAGCAACTCAGTGAGACCCTGTCTCTAAATAAAATCCAAAATAGGGCTGGGGATGTGGCTCAGTGGTTGAGTGTCCCTGAGCTCAATCCCTGGTACCAAAAAAAAAGACGAGAGAGATAAGATACACTAATGGCACATGATCATGGATGTGAATCCTGGACCAGAAAACAGGTTTCTTTTTAGGTTCCGACCCCCGCCCCCGCCCATTACTAAGGATTGAATTCAGGGCCTTGTGCATGCGAAGAAAGCACTTTACCCCTGAGTTATATCACCAGCTCCAGAGAACAAAGTTAAAAAATGAACTTTTTGAAAAATCTTTTACTTACCTACAAAGAGCATTAGTGGAATAACTGAGTTAACATAAAACCTATCAATTAAATATCAGAACTGTATCCATGTTATACTTATGTAAGAGAACTGTTTTGAGGACATACACCTTGGTATTTAAGGGTAAGGAGCATGGTATCTGCAACTTACTTTCAAACTGCCCAGAAAGAAACTCTGAGCCTGTGTGTGTGTGTGTGTGTGTGTGTGTGTGTGTGTGTGTGTGTGTGTGTGTGTCTGAGAAAAAATAGACAGAGGGAGAGAGAGAGAAATTAGTGTACGTGTACATAAAGAGAAAAACAAAACAAACATTAGAAGCTTGATATTGGGAGAATCCTTTGACGACTTCTCTGGAAAAATGAAATTATTTCAAAATTGAAAGACCAAGAACAAATGATAGCTACAGGTCCCCTATTAAAGCCCTTGGTAGACAAAGTGTACCTGTTTGCTTTCTAGGTTTCTACCTTACAAAACCATGTAATATGTTATCTGCCATTAGCACTGCAAATAAGCTAACGTCAAGATTGTGTCTGATGTCACCACAGGCTCTTACTTTCTGCCCTGAACAAAATGAAAGGAATCCAAATGCTTCTCTCACCCCTTTGTATATTTTATTTTGAGACAGGGTCTCACTAAGCTGCTGAAGCCAGCCTCAAACTTGCAATCCTCCTGCCTCAGCCTCCAGAGTCATTGGAATTACAGGTGCACATCATCACACCCATCTTCCCCCATCGTTTTTACAGTGGCCTCATTACAGATATCTCTCTGCCTCTGGCAGCCCCCAGGTGAGTAACATCCCGCTCTGCATCCACCTTTAGGCAGAGGACTGGGAGCAGGCAGATATAACTGGGAACAGAACTACCAGGGCAACACCTGCCCCTACAAATAATAAGGAAGAAACAGAGAGAGGAAAGAGCAGCCCAGTCAGTCTGATGATGTCTTGCTATTTCCCTACCACATTGGTCAAAGAATCCAAGTGGATCCTTTCCAGAGAAAGGAGACAGCCCCAAGACAAACGGGACACCAGAGATCAAAGGGATGTGTCCACACCCTCCTGGCCCCACTGCCTTTCCAAGCCCTAAGTTTCCAGCTTCAGGATTGGCCTCATCTCTGTGGCTGGTTCCTTCCGGGGAACCCAGCACCTTTTTAGCACTGTGGGCCCTGGAGGCAAGACATCTTTGGAAACTGGTGGGTCAAATGATGAGAAGAAACACTGGAGCTTTACTTTCCTATCAGCAGAAGATAGCAATCCAAGGCAAAGAGATCTCAAAGCATCCTCAGCAACACTGCACTGAGAAGGCACTCACTCGTTGCAATATCATCTTTATACACCAGGGCCCAATCCCAAAGCCCTAACATGAACATGACCTGCTAATTGGGTCCCCAGTGCCTCCATCATAAATAGATACAACTGGCGGTGTAATTAGCAAGCAGCCGCTACCAAGACAACCTTTTTTTTTTTCTTTCTTTCTTTTTTTTTTTTTTCAATTTCACTGCTGAAGAACTTGTCCTTCCTGACCTTAAGTTTCAACTCCAAGATATTCTAGGATGGAAAATGTCTATTCAACCAGAGGAATCTATCGCCTAATGAAAGCAATTAAAGATGCAATTAATTCAAAACCCATACCAACAAAACAAAGCAATAAATAGATTTTAAAAGAGGAAAGTTAAGCAAAAAGCAAGCTATATGAATAATTTCCTATGTCTTAACTGTCCAAAGACTTCATCAAAAATACATGTTAGGGGACTGGAGATGTCACTCAGTGGTAGAATGCTTTCCTAGCATGCCTGAGGTCCTGGGTTCAATTCCCACCTTCACCAAATAACAACAAAGTACAGGTTAAGATTGAAAAGCCCAATTCATGCGCCTTAATTTCCATTAAGGAATCAAGTTGAGATTATCCATTTGATTGACGTGATGGTTCCATAAGCTAGAGAGAGGCAGCTGGCACATAGTAGGTGCCTCATAAACACTATAAGATATGAAAAAGAGAACAACTCTGGATGCGATCACACTCCGCTGACCTCCAGCAGAAGGATTTGGTGTGACACTGGACTCTGCATTCACTCATCTCCCAGAGCTTCTTACCATCATGGACTCTTTTTATTATGTTTAAAATTCTGGCTCTAAATGTTGTTGGATTAAGTTTTACTTCGATACAAGTCAGCATTCTCCAAAAATCTTCTGCCACTGACCGAAGGAGAACTTGAACCTTTATCTTCACTTTCCTAAGAATTAAGCTTTGTGCTGAAGATATTTTAATATTCACAGTATGAATCTATACCATTTTTTAATGTGCCAATGACCCACCAAAAAGCCACACACAGACCCAGTGGTGAGTCATGAGTTATCACTGTGTGCTGATATTACAGATGATTTCTATTTTTTTCCATGTATCTTTAAGAATTCTTCTGTTTTCTATAATGAGCATTCGTTACACTTCAATAATCAGTGAAGAAATTATGAAAATAACAAGAAGATTAAAATAACATTCCCATTCAAACAGAGAGCAGTCTTCAAACTCCACAGTGCACCAAATTGCCTGGGGAGCCTGTAGCAATGCAAATTCTGGTTCTACTGGTCAGGGCAGGACTGAGCTCCTATATTTCCAACAAGATCCTTTGCAAGGGCCCCACCAACTCCCATGGTGCTTTGATTGCTAAGGATCTATAAAATACAAAAACAATTCAGATGCCAGCAATCCCAGTTTGAAAGAGATCATGAGAGTAAGTAACAAAATCAAAAATCAAAGTAGGATTTACACTGAAAATAAATGTTTTGGGTTTTTTGTTTTTTTTTTGAGGTTTCTTTTGTTTTTGTTTCTGTACCAAGGATTTAACTCAGAAGTGCATTGAGCCACATCCCCAGTCCTTATTTTGAGACAGGTTCTCACTTAGTTGCTTAGGGCCTTATTAAGTTGCTGAGGCTGGCCTTGAATTTTCCTTCCTCCTACCTTAGCCTCCCGAGCCACTGAGATCACAAGTGTGTGCCACCATGCCCAGTTTTAAACAACACTTTCCATATGTACTGTTAATACATGTCGCTGGGATTACAGGCATGAGTCATTGTGCTGGCTGAAAATTAATGCATTTTGAGCACCAGCTAGAAAGAGTAAAAAGAAAAAACAAAAACACCCAAACTGAACTTTACTTGGAAGTATAGTGCTTGGCTGAAAACGCTCATCTTCGTAGTTAAACACAAATGAAATTGCTTCTTATTGATTTTAATTTAGGTTAGAACACTTGCCGTCCAATAATGCCAGAAAAGGAAACTGCAACGGGGACACAACATAATAAGGAAGGACTCTGGAGGCAATCAGACACTCCACTGACCTCCAGTCTAAGCACTAGTTAAAACATGACCAGAAGGATTAGGTGTGACACATGGCTTTGCATTCCTCAAATCCCACAGGGCCTCTCACCATCACAGACTCTTTTTATTATTATTTTTTAAAATTCTGGCTCTAAATGTTGTTCAATTAAGTTTTACTCATTTCCTTACAGATCCTTAGGATTGTAATTTACAAATAAAATCAACAGAAGCAGTTAAGGCTAAGTGTTAGCAGCATGTCTCCTCAAGAGAGGCTGGCTGTCCCCTAACAGCAAAATAAAAGTCCTACAAAAAGCTCAAAATGAATGAACTCGAATCACCAAGCAGATAGGAACAAAACCACTATGAAAAGGCTATTTTTGTCAGACAGCGAGAAGGTTCCTTCTCAACATCTAGTCATTCATCCTTTTGTGTCCTTCCAGTGGAGATTGGGGCCCTTTCATTGAAAATGACCAGAATCAACCATCGGACAATATAGGCAGAGAAAGAATATACTGAAAGGATCCTGGACATCTCAAAGAATCCAATCAACAGCCAAACAAGCCAGCTTCTGAAAGGGCAGAGATCAGAGCAGTTTTGAGGATTCAGGGTATTGGAATTGAGAGAGAGAATGGCATCCTGTGTCACCTGGCTGGAACAATCAAGTCCAGAGAGAAAAACGTGCAACCAGTCTAGCCTGGGCTTTGTACCACCCTCAATCAGGAACGACAGAGCCTCTCGATCTGTAGAAGGTCCTTTCAAGACTATGGGAGAAGGATCCATACCCAAAGAGTAGCAAAGGTGCTGTTGGGCAAAAATGGTAAAGAGATGCCAGACAGGTAGAAAAGTAATAGAGGTATAATAACAAAATCAACAGCAGTCACATTCTTTGGAGAGACTAGTGTTTAAGTAAATTCTCATTTAATTCTTACATCAACTCTATGGATACAAAAGCATCATCCCATCTCATATATTAAGAAATTGGGGGCTGGGGACACAAAATTAGTCCATGACAAAGGAGACACGACAGTCTCTGTTCACAAGATCACAATGAGAAAGTTATTGAACCTTTGTGCATTTGAGTCTCCAAGAACAAGAGAACCAAGTTTAAATGCTTGGAGCTGGGGATATAGCTCAGATGGTAGGTAGCATGCTTGCCTCGCAGGCACAGGGTGCTGGGTTCAATCCCCAGCACCATTAAAAAAATATATATTGTAAGTTTAAATGCCCCCACCTGTCAGTCAAGGGCCATTCAATGCATCCAACACTGTAACCCCAGAAACTTGGGAAACTGAGGCAGAAAGATCACAAGTTTGAGGACAGCCCCAGCAATTTAGAGAGGCTGTAAGCAACTTAGGGAGACCCTGTCTCACAAATAAAAAATAAAAAGGGCTCGGTATGTGACTCAGTAGTAAAGTGTCCCAGGTTCAATTTCCAGTACCAAAAAAAAAGGATTCATTCCACAAAGAAGTAGCGAAGACGGGGCAGGGGGAGTTCCAAGTCCCAGAAGCATATGACTTGCCCTAGAAATAAGTTCATTCACACACTGGTCAACTGCGCGAACTGAACCTGTTTCCTCTACTAGTTACCCTACTTCATGCACACATGTGAAAGTCCCCTCCAAAGTTTAAAAAGCCTCCTCCTCTCAAGGAGGAGCTCAATTCTCTATTGCTCCTGAACACTCAACAGATCTGAATTAGTATCTCGCCATTTTATTATCTTCAACTACACAGTCTGTTTTAGGGACCTTTATCTTAGTTCTCAATTTACATACATTTAAAAAAAAACCCCATAACACCAAGCAAAGTGCTAACTCATGAAGTTTCCATTAAGACTTGACTTGGACCGATTCCCTTCCTTGAAATCATGTGCAAGAGAATAGTCACCATAGTTTAAAAAATCAGTCCTAACAGACTGCTCAGACATTCATTTCTGTCAATACAAACCAGAAGGAAAAGGATCCCAAAGTCAACTGCTTCAACCAAGAGTGAATCTGGTCATCATCCTCCCAACCCCCACCCCTACCCCCAGCATTCCCAACAGACAGAAAAGTCCATGGCAGGCAGGCACAGTGGCACATGCCTATAATCCCAGCCATTCCAGATGCTGAAGCAGGAGAATCGTAAGTTCAAGACCAGTCTCAGTTCTCTTAGAAGCCTAAGGAATTTAGCAAGACCTCACAATTAAAAATAATAAAAGGGAGAGAGTGTGACTCAGTAATTAAGTGCCTCTGGGTTCAATTACTCATACCAAAAAAAAAAAATCATCCACAGCTAAATCAACACTAATCCCACTCTTGTCAAAAATAGGCAAGGTGTCCTGGGTTCAAATTATGCTACTACTTAGCCCCTGGGCAAAATTGTACAACCTCCCACAGAGCCCCATATCCCATTGAGAAGCAGCTTCTTTCACAGTTTTGCCAGGATGATGAGAAACAATGTATTAAGAACTCTTAATGGGCTGGGATTGTGGCTCAGTGGTGGAGCACTTATCTGGCACCTGTGAGGCACTAGGTTTGATCCTCAGCACCACATACAAATAAATAAGATAAAGAAAATCTCTTCAGATTTTGGTCACACTTGGTTCCTACCCTTGCAATTTTCACCTCTCATATACAGGTGGAACATCCCTAATCTGAAAAAACTCCATATTCAAAATGTTTCAAAATGTAAAACCTTTTGTGCATCAATATGGCAAGTAGAAAGTTGCACACCAGAGCGCATGCAAGGGGCTGCAGTCAAAACACAGGTGCACTGAAAATGGCATATAAAATTACCTCCAGGCTTTGTGTGTACAGTGCATATGAGACATCTGTGAATTTCGTGCTCAGGCTTGGATCCCATCCCCAAGCTCTTTCATCATGTATATGCAAATATTCTAAAATCCAGGGCGGGGAGGCTGACATTTGATACAATGCCAGTGGTGGGCATTTCGAATAAGGGATACTCACACTGTACTTAAACACATGTGAATTTGTATTATGTATTCAACACTTCTAGCCAAAATAAAAATAAAGATGTGGCAGCTGTCAAGGTACAGAAACAACTCCGCCATCTCTAATTCCTTCCTCGCCCTCCTTTGCCTCTGCTACCCCAGCTCACATTCTTTTTTTTTTTTTTCCTTTTTAGATGGACATAATACCTTTATTTATTTATTTTTATGTGGTACTGAAGATCGAATCCAAAGCCACTTACATGTTAGGCAGGCGCTCTACCACTGAGCTACACCCCCAGCCCCCCTTTACATTCAGTAAGCACAAACAAAACATCACACAAGACAAAAGCCACCCGGCTACTATGCAAAGGTGACACTGGGACATGAATCCCACACAGCATCAGGGAACCAAAGGGGAAAAGGCGCCACCAAACCTTCCGAGTAAAACAAGAGCTTCCACTGCATGTAGAGAAAGACAACCCGTCTGACCTTCCCTGTCACCCCTGAGCTTTCACACTTGCAGTCTGATTAACTAGAGTCTGCAACTAATTAACAGGTGTGGCAAGAAAGAAAGAAACAAACAAACCTTGGCAACTTTCTCTCAGGGAATTGATGACCGTGGATTCGCAACAGCTCCTGCAGGCTGGAAGGAATTGCTAGCATCCTGAGATGGGATTCATTATTCAAAAAGTGTCCACCTATTCAGCTTTCTTAAGTATCCACTGCCAACAGAAGTTAAAAATTCAGACAGGTGCTTCCTTGGTTATAGATAAATGGTTGCCAAAATTATCATCAGCAAGAGCGCCTAATTAGACCAAGCCCTGAAAACGGAAAAGTCAGAGGGCCAAGAACATGTGTTTGCTGTGCTCCCTAAGATGGCAGTAAAGGAAACACAGATATTTTCTCTCCATCAAAAGACATGACTTCTCTATATCTACTTGGGAACCTCCAGAAACTAGTCCAAAATACACAATACCTTTTACTAACATGCCCTCTGCAGACAAAGGGTGTAATTATATCCTGCTAACCAAGGCAACTTGTTACACGCTCTGGAAGGGTTTCTGCAGCCAGAAGAAAATAATGATCTCTAAGTCCTTTACTGAATTCTTGAACACAGGAATAAAACACACTTAGCTGGGCTGGTGTGGTGGCACAGGCCTATATAATCCCAGTGACTTGTGAAACTCAAGCAGGAGGATCATAAATTCAAAGCCAGCCCCAGCAACTCAGCAAAGCCCTAAGCAACTTAGCAAGGACCTAAGTAACTTAACGGAACGATGTTTCAAAATGAAAAATAAGAAGAGCTGGGATGTGGCCCAGTGGTTAAACACACCTGAGTTCAATCATTGGTATAAGAAAAAAAAAAAAAAAAAAAACACCCAGCAAGACTTCCTTATTCCTTACTCTTATTAACATGTGTCATTTACTAAATTTCAAATGCATTCTACCATTTCATCAACCCTAAATCATATTCAATGACTTGACCTTACTCTATGGGATCCCTATGGTGGCCAAGTGCCACAGAATTAAAACATCTGTCCAAGTTAGCTTTCAGTCCTTTCCCCTTTCAGAACTCAGGTACCAGAAAAATATTCAAAGCTTAAAACAATAAGTGCAATTCATGAAGGATGTGTAGATGGTTAACTACTAATGAATAGAAGCACCATGGTGTTTGAAAGATGGCTAGCTATGGGGGGGCTAAGGTTGTGGCTCAGTGGCAAAGCGCTTGCCTCGCATATGTGAGGCACTGGGTTCGATCCTCAGCACCACATAAAAATAAGTAAACAAAATAAAGACACTGTACGTGTATAACTAAAAATATTAAAAAAAAAAAAAAAAAGAAAGAAAGAAAGATGGCTAGCTATGAAGCCAGGACCCTGGTTCCATCACTTGGTTATCTGAGCAAGTTTCTTAATCTAGCAAAACTTCCATTTGCACACACTGGAAATGCAAGGATAAACAGATAAGGTGTATGTATCCTGACCCTAAATGGAGGCTACTGTGTTTTCCTGGCTCATGCTCACAGTAGGTGCTCAATACATGGTGCTTTCCCTTAGCTGCATTATAAAATCGCTGTGCAAGGAGTAGCAGCAGAATTTTTAAGCTACCTTCCCTGACCCTCACAAGCTGGATGGAAAGGAGATGGCTCAGGGCTTACAGTGCAAAGTACAACAGTGAAGGGATAGGGAGGAAAGCAGCCGTCACTGGGGAAGATGCAGCTGACCACAGCCCTCTCCACAAAGGCATTTGCCTCATACCCAAGCAGGGGAACCGCCAATCTTCTGCATGGACAGAACCATTTGGGAGATCAGTCTCCTTTAAGAGTCACTCTGAAGTCTGGTTCCACTGCAGAGTGTGAAGAAGTCCTCAGAGAACTCCTTGGCTCCCCCCTCCCATGTGGGTAGCACAGCTGCTCTCAGAAGCCCTCCCCTGGGTTTCCAAGGCAGCCTCCTCCCACATCCCTTGGCCACCCTCACTGGAAGACTTTAACATCCTTGTTTATTCCTTGTAAAAGAACTTACAAGCAAAACCCAGATTCTTATCACCTGCACCAAACAAAGGGTAGGTGTCCACTCTGCCAAGCTCCCTGCAAAGGAAGTATTTCCAGTGAGAACCTGAAAAACAATTAAACAGGGATGGGCTTTTCCCAGCTGTCCCTCTGCTTCCCTCCCCAGCGTCAACCACCCTTGACCACATTCTTGGCACAATAACGCAACAGGATCCAATGCTACAGGGCTTCTGCGCAAATCTAACAGAGCTTTTTGTCAGTTCTGTCCGTCTCTCACATTCTCCCCATGAAGTATCACTGGCCCTTTGGCCCTCCATATCCATGGGCTTCTTATCTGTCAGTTCCTTACCCGTGGATTCTGCAACTAAGAATCAAAAATATTCAAAACAAAAAAATGTTTCCATCTCTATTAAATGCATACCAACTTTTTCTCTTATCACATTCCCTAAACAATAAAGTGTAACAATTACACAGTGTTAGCAATTATTTACACAGTATTTACATTTTATTGGATATCAGAAGTGATCTAGAGATGATTTAAAGTTTGTGGGAGATGCATAGGTTATATGCAAATACTATACCATTTTATTTAAGGGACTTGAGCATTTGTGGATTTTGATGTACTCGGGCAGTCCTGGAACCAGATCCCCATAGATACCAAATGATGACTGTAGCAGGGTAGAAAATACAAAATATTTACTTCACTTAAAAGAGCCATTCATTTTAACATTATGGTGGAGAAAGGAAGCAAACATCCTAAGGGGAGTTTGGGATGTCCCCACGCTCTACAGATGCAGAGACCACCACCCAATCCAACTGACCAAATAAATCCATAGTTGTATTGAATAAAGCTTGAACACCTGGAAATAACCTGGTGTCCAGAGCTCAGATCTTGCATGGGCTTGGCAAGACACTAAAAATGGGAACCTGGGCTTGGATAAAACAAAGTAAGGAGGAAAGCAAAAGATAGGGTCTGGAATGCTGTATGAGAAAAGATTACAAAGTATCCTCCACCCAGGCAGAAGGGACTGAGTGCTGCTATCCATGGGCACTTTTGTCAAGGACCTTCTGTGGGCCATGCGCAATCTCAGATCTCCAAGGTCCCTTCTGCATTTCAAACTGTGGAGCGGGAGCTCAATTAGAATGCTCAAGGTATTCCCTGCTGCCTCTGGATTTCTTCGGCAGCAGAGGCCAGTGTGTTTTGCAACCCTCCACAAGACCCATGACACATCATCAACAGGAACCAGAGGGAGAAATCAATGCCAAGAACGCTGCTCAATGTTCACTTGCAAGCTGGTAAAATGACAATAATGGCTATTATTTCCAAGTGCTTTCTCTATGCCCGGCAGTGTCAGTGTGCCTTTCACAGTACCTTACATGGCCTTTGTTTCAGTCAGCTTTTCATTACCATGACCAAAAGACCTACTAAGAACAATTTTAGAGGAAGAAAAGCTTATCTGGGGGCTCACAGTTTCGGAGGTCTCAGTCCATAGACAGCTGACTCCATTGCTCTAGGCCCAAGGTGAGGCAGAACATCATAGAGGAAGAGTGTGGTGGAGGAAAGTAACTCAGGGCATGGCCATCGGGAAGCAAAGGGAGAGACCTCTGCTCAAAAGGACAAAATACAAGCCCAAAGGCACCCTTCCCTATGACCCACCTCCTCCAGCCATACCCTACTTGCCTACACTTAACCATTCTGTTAATCCTTTCAAGTGGATTAATGCATTGATTAGGTTAAGGCTCTCCTAACCCAATCATTTCACCACTAAACTTTCCTGCACTGTCTCCCACATGAGCTTTTGGGGAATATCTCATGTCTAAATCATAACAGCCTTACTTAATGTACTACTCAAACAACCTCAGGGAGCAGGAGCAGTCACTCAACTTCATAAACAAGGCCACAAAGCTAAATAACCCAGCACACTGCCCAGCACACACAATGTTTGCTAGTCACAGTGTCTTCCAGAAGGCCAAGAATTTCTCTTGGCTGTAAGTTTTGAGGGGGTAAGGATGGCAGAAGAGGTAATCCGGGTTACTCGAGACTGTAGCTCTGACCTGCTCATCCACAAGGTGAGGTAAGGCTGTAGGGTGCACTCCAGATGACCACTCAGATAAAAACACATGCTGTGAACACGGATGATACATGCTGTGCACATGAGCCACATTTTAGGATTCTTTTCATTTAAAAATGTAAGCTTTATTGTCACGTGAAACAGTAAAAAGAAACAAGTGATATTAATTTTAATGGTATTTTCTACTCGTCATATCTAAAACATTATCATTTCAAAAAGCAATCAATAAAATTTTAATGAGTTATTTTTATACTTTTTTTTCCTATGTCTTTGAAATCTGATGTGTATTTTATATATAAAACATATGGAAAATCAGACAAGCCACATTTCAAATGTGTAACAGACACAGGAGCCTAGTGGCTACCAAGCTAGACACAGCAGTTCTACAGACGATTCATAGCAAATAAGTCCAGACTTTACCATCAGAAGCGACCTTTACAGGAAAAAAATGCACATCCAGGAACCAAATACAGATATAATTGGTGCCATCCAAGTATTTAGTATGTACCAACCACCAATAATGTACCTGATGTCACTTTCACAAAAGAATTCCTTTTGCCTTTCATCCCTATAAATATCCTTACAAAAATAACACTCAACAGAAGACCACTCAAATTTTGAGAAACAAGCTACCCTAAAGGTCACAATGAACTTATTCAGAGTAAACATAAGATACTTTATCAGTTATAAACAACAAGAGGAATGGGACCCATTAAGTCAATCACAGTGTTAAAAACTGCTGTCACCAAGCCCACATTTAACACTTACTTAAATAGCTAAGAATTCAGAGAGGTGTCACATTGGAATACAAACAGCCCTAGAGTGCCATAATCTGATGCAAAACCTCAGGGCTTTTAAGAAAGGAAAAATAACCAAGTAATTTTAGATCCCTAAACCTCCGTAAGTAGATCTCACCAATTACAATATGATGTAACCACCATCAAGAGATTGGATTTTTTTAACCCTGAATAAAGATACATGAGTCAAAGACAAACCCAAAACAATTCTACCATTTAGCAGTACAACTAATTCCGAGGACATAAAAGACTTTGGGTGTGGTTCCTTTGTTACAGCATTTTCAAAGGTGGGCTAATATGTCTTAGTAGAGCACAGACATGGCACAACTCTCACAGAAAGAACTCTGTGATCGATTAGCAATGTCTGCCATGGCTAAGGAAACAGGAAACTTGGGCTCAAGTGCCAAATTCTAACTCTCTGTAGAAAATCTGCAAAATAACACAGAGGTAGGAAGAAGACATGCGTAGTGACTTTGACTGCATGTCCCCATTCCTATGCACCCAGAGGATATGATAGGCCCCTCTTTTAACACGGAGCTAGATAAGAAGGCATATGCATTCTATTAACACAGATAATTTCAGTAATGAAAATACCAACAGTATTAGGAAGAAAAACCTATTCCTATAAATGCATTTCTTCAAACTGTGGGTGTATAGGGTAGATTAAACTTCAATTAGCTGTTATAATTTGGACCTAAAATGTCTTGCAAAGGCCCATGTGTTAAAGGTTTGGCCACCCAGCCTCTTGTAGAACCTTGAGGAGGTAGCTGAACCTTAAGGAGGTGGTTCAACCTTTAGGAAATGACTTCTCGAATACTATAAGGTGAACACACTTCCCTCCTCTCTGCTCCCACCATGATGTAATGCCACAGATCCCAATGAACATGGACTGAGGCAGCAAGCCAAAATAAACATTTCTTCTTTTAAGCTGATTGTCACAGCAATGGAAATGAGTAACACAAAAGCCATCTTTGCTAAATTGCTGTCAATAAAAAATGTTCCTGAGTAGCCATGTGGGCCTTAAATTCATCTACCATCAGGTCTCCTAACAGACAGGAAGCATGACAGCATCCAGAGAGCCAGTTCCAATTCTGTTTCTGCCACTTCAGTATCTATGGGGTCTCTGTTCTCCCTGAGCTCCAACTTCCTCAGATCTTCATGGTAGTACACGGCATCAATTAAGAGTATGTTTATGCAAATATCTGTTACCTAAATCTTGAATACAGCTATTAAAAACAGGTATAATTTAGAAGGTTCTGTATCCCCAATGTTTTTCCTCATGATTTGTCCACAAATCTCATTTAATCTTCACAAGGAGCCTGGGAGTTGGAAATTCTCATTATCCCCATTTTATAAATAAGAAAACCAAATAAGCTAAGTAACTACACAAAGTTAATAAAGTACAGCCAGGCATGATGTCATATGCCTGTAATCTCAGTGATTCAGGAGGCTGATGCAGGAGGATCACAAGTTCGAGGCCAGACTCGACAACTAAGTGAAACTCTGTCTGAAAATACAAAAAGACAAAAGGCAGGAGATGTAGCTCAATAGTAAAGCACCCCTGGGTTCAATCCCTAATATCAAAAAATAAAAAATAAAAAAAAAAAAGCAATAACCAGCTGAGAAGTTACTCTTCTAGAAAGCGTAGTCTTAAAATGTTTAAGGGCTGCAGTTGTAGCTTGGTGGTAGAGCATTTGCCTAGCATATGTGAGGCACTGGGTTTGAACCTCAGCACCACATAAAAATAAATAAATAAAATAAAGGTACTGTGCCCATCTACAACTAAAAATATTTTTTTAAAGTTCAAAAATAATTCTAATGAGGCGGGCGCAGTGGCGCAAGCCTGTAATGCCAGCACTTAGGGAGGCTGAGACAGGAGAATCGCGAGTTCAAAGCCAGCCTCAGCAACAGCGAGGTGCTAAGCAACTCAGTGAGACCCTGTCTCTACATAAAACACAAAATAGGGCTGGGGATGTGGCTCAGTGGTCGAGTGCCCCTGTGTTCAATCCCCAGTACCAAAAATAATAATAATTCTAATGCCAGACTGACCCACCTCCTAGCACATAAAATAATTTCAGCGATTTCTTCCCAAATTGACCCATTGAGAAAACGATGGAGTGATGCCTAAACCTGTCAAGGGATATTCCACACCCTCCACGCATGACCTGTACACCCATGCAAACAAGGAAAAATGACTAGTTTTAGATGAAAGAACACCTGGCTGGATAAAGAATAAAATAGGTCAGGCATAGACCAGCAAGTTTTCTAGGAATGTGTTTCTGCCCAAACACATTTGGACTCACCCTGATGCACAGGCCAGTGTGTATCTAACTGAGGGCATTAGCCAAGGTGGGTGGACCAGTCAGTACTGTCACCCAAGCAAAAATGGGTCAGTTTCAATGTTCTTGTCCTAGACCAACCTGCTCAAAGCCATCACTAAGCAACAGACCAACATTCATCTTCCCGCCATATGGTCAGCCACAGCAGGCTCTGGCCCTGTACTCACCATACTGTTTCTAGAACCACCAAAGCAGAAATGAGAGTGCTACTTCTGGAAAACTCTAAAGCCAAGGCCATTTGTGACACAATGACCACCAAAATAAGAGAATATAGCCTAAGTTATTCCAGAAGGGGGTCGAGGTTTACTACCACAGCAACCATCCAGCACACAACCCTGCCTTCTAACTAGAATACATCCTTTCTGGTCAGCAACGGAAGGTGCAAATTTAGCTTTTCCCTTTTTAAAGATGGACTTGAATCACTAGTAGAACATCTGCCCTCCGAGTTCTCCCAAGGAAGACGTCAACTTCTGACATCATATCTCTTAAGAGGGCACAATATACAAATGTGAGATGTCTGGAAACGACATCCAATGATATCAGTGTCCTGTAAAATGTCCGTGGCCATCTTGGAGAGCATTATCTACTCATTCTGTCCATCCTCAGACGTGACTACCGCCTCCTGGACACTGAGGATACAACAGGAGAGGGGACATGGGCCTGTCCTCACCGTGCATGTACAGTCTAATCAGGTGTATATGGGGAATCCATTCCCTTGAGTCTTCTGTCTGTCCAAGTCAAAAGCTGGCAACTCGACTTTGGAAAATTTAAGATACGTGACACTTCTATCATTTATTAGAAATCCATTTGCAAAAATTAGGGGTGCAGGGATATTATGTGAAAAGATTAAGTGGCAAGGGACCCACTCACACAGCATCTTCAATACTGATCTATTTAGGTTATACTCTATTGATCACTGGCCTCTTCCTTTATTAGCTCATGTCATGGTTTAGGTATATAGTGTCCCCAAAAAGCTCACGTGTGAGACAATGAAAAATTTTCAGAATTGAAATGACTAGACTAAGAGTCTTAACTTATTTGGTGGATTAATCCACTGTCATGGATTGGCTGGGCAGTAACTGTAGGCAGGTGAGGGGGCAAGCCCTTGAGGTTCACACCTTGCCCCTGGTGAGCAATGCTTCCTTTCTCCTTCCTGTTGCCATGGCCCCAGCTGTTTTTCCTTTCTTTCCCCATGATGTTCTGCCTCACTTTCAGCCCAGAGCTGTGGAGTCAGCCAACCATGAACTGAATGAACCTCTGAAACCATGAACCAAAACAAACTTTTCCTCCTCTACATTGTTCTCGCCAGATCACTTGGTCACAGCAACAAACGTCTGACTAAAACACCCACATCATCTCCATCTTGCATACTTTGATAACAAGAAAGTACCAAGAGAGCCAATTCTTCCATCAAATGAGATTATTCGAATCACTTTTTTTTCATTATCAAGCTAACAGTTACTTAAATCATCAGCAGATGCCAACACGGTCACTGTAAAATACGCAAGCAGCAGGCCACTTGCAGAGCCAAAAAAAGGGACCCAACTAGCCCAGCTGAGCTTCAGCTTCATAGGCCAGATTGATAGGAAAAAAATCCTATCAACAGTCAACAATCCACGTGTGCTTACACTAGAGCCTGTGCATGTATATACAACCAATCCAGGCAGTATAAACCCTGAGCAAGCATAAAAAAAATTTTTAAAAATCTCTCTTTCAGTTAGTAATCACCTATCCAAGGCCAGCCAACACCCCAGGGATCAGCTGACTATTGTAAATAACCGCTGCGGGCCAGGGATGTGTCCCATCCCAAGGGGCAGCAGCTATTTAATTCTGGCTTAGCGTTGCTGCCAACCAAGAACACAGGCCCAAGGCTGCCATAACTCTCAATTTTTTCAAAGTAACCTAGCCTTTTATGGGAATCTCCCATGAGGGCAGGAGGTTCCATCTGTTTTGGTCACTATTGTCTTACTAGTGCCTAGAACAGCACCTGGCACACGGGTGGTACTTGGAAAATACTCCAAGGCATGAACGTGAAAGGCTCCATTTTTTAATCTTTTATTTTAAACCCAGTCTGGCCAAACAGAGCATCTATTGGCTAAATGCCCTCTACAGAAATCCAGATCATCAAAATAACCATCCTCTCTCCACTTCTCTTTTCTACATTGAGACAAAAGATCCAGAACTAGCCTTGATTTCTCATTTTAGACAGATTCCTTCCTCACCAAACAATCATTAGCTTTTGCTGCTTTATTTTAGTACTGGAATTGAACCCACGAGTGCTCATCCACTGAACTACATCCCCAGCCCTTTTTATTTTTTTATTTTGAGGCAGACTCTAGCTACGTTGCTCAGACTGTCCTTGAACTTACGATCCTCCTGCCTCAGCCTCTGGAGTTGCTGGGATTGCAGGCAAATACCAATCATGCCCAGCTTCAGGTTTCTTTTTTTTTTTGTTTTTTGGTTTTTTTTTGGTACTGGGGATTGAACTCATGGGTACTCAACCACTGAGCCACATTCCCAGCCCTATTTTATGTTTTATGTAGAGACAGGGTCTCACTGAGTTGCTTAGCACCTCGCCATTGCCAGTGCTGGCTTTGAACTCACGATTCTCCTGTCTCAGCCTCCCAAAGTGTTGGGATTACAGGCATGTACCACCACACCCAGCCCAGCTTCAGGTATTTTTAAAGTCAGACAGTTTAAAAGTCATCCATAACTTTATTGGCATGCATGAACCTCTGGTTTTATAAATCTGGAGTTTTGAAGAAATAAGGTTGAACATTCATTCAAAAAACATAAAGCAAGCAAGCCTGGAATAGTTCTACTGAGGGGTATTATATATGTAGTCATGTTTCCTTAATCAGGTATTATTATCTTGATTTTAATGTAAAGAAACTCAGATAAGAAAGATTACATAAAGGCCTAAGTCCTACTGGAAGCCTGTAGCCGCACTGTTATCTTCAGGATGTCCAGCTGGGGTCCAGGTCCTTGTTGTCCCCGACAAAGAACTGAGCAAGACACACAGAAATAACAGGCAAAGTACAGACTGACTAAAGGTGAAGGTGGAAATAGCACTCTGTAAGGTGTTATTGTCCTGCTCTGTAAGCAGAGCAGGACAAGCAAGAGAGAGGCTCAAGGCCCCATGTCTATAAATTGGTGCTTTATATGCTGAGTTATGAGGCATGTCTCTTCCCTATATGGACCTGACAGAAGACCTTACCCATTTGCTCCCATTGGTTACCTTATGACACCTGAATGAGAATAGAGTCCAATTTTCCCCCAGTGGTTACTGTAGGAACACCTAATTAGAATACCATCAACTTCCTAGGCATGGTGGTGGTACACAGCAATAATCCCAGCAGCTAGGGAGGCTGAGGCAGGAGGATCGTGAGTTCAAAACCAGCCTCAGCAACTTAGTGAGGTCCTAAACAACTCGGTGAGACCCTGTCTCTGAATAAAACATAAAAAAGAGCTAGGGTTGTGGCTCAGTGTTTAAGCTCCCCTGGGTTTAATCCCTGGTACCAAAAAAAAAAAAAAAATACTGTCCACTTTACCCCCATTAGTCATTTTAGAATACCAAACCTGTGGTAGGAGTTATCATGAGGAGTTATCATGGGCGATAAGTCCTCGGTGGCGGGAGTGGTCATGCTAATGGGACTTGATGCCTCATCTCTGTCTTGTCTAGCAGCATTTTTCTTGTCCCCTGCCTCTGCAATCTTGGAGTCCCTGAACTCCTACCTAACAGCATCAGATTGTGAACCTGATCTCTGTCTGATGTCAGTGCCTTTGAGCTGTTCTTCTGCTGATATTTAGGACATACTGTCACCTTCTCCTTGTGTTTACGTTTACGTATATATGTATGTATGTATGTATTTATAACAAAGATTGAACCCAGGGGTACCTTACCACCAAGCCACAACCCCAGTCCTTTCTATATTTTAGAGACAGAGTTTCACTGAGTTTCTGGGTGCCTCACTTTTGCTGAGACTGGCTTTGAACTCAAGGTCCTCCTCCTGCCTCAACCTCCCAAACCACTGGGATTATAGGCGTGTGCCACCACACCAGCCCCACCTTCTCCTTTTCCACAACTAACCCTCTGTAGTTGACTTGGTGCTTTTTCACCCACATTAACTCATTCAAGTCACCAACCTGAACACCTCCTGCTTATCCTCAAGAACCAAGATCTCTGATCCCCAATCAGGGTCAAGCCCCTGGGCTACATATTCTTACTGTTGTACCCTGTATTGGCTTTGCTAATCACAACTGTAATTAAATGCCATGAAAGCAGAAATTAAGTCCTTTTTATTTACCGCTCTATCATCACCCCTGGCCCATAGGTGCTCAGTACATATCTGCTGAATAAATGAGTTTCTGTGGGTGGGGAAACTTACAGACATTCCATTAAACAGAATCCGCCCACCATCTGGTTGCTACTTCCTGGAGATATTTTTTTTTCCTTTCTCAAATTATTTTTTGTATCAGACAATGAACCCAGGGGTACTCAACCAATGAGCCACATTACCAACCCACATTTTATTTTTCATTTTAAGACAGGGTCTTGCCAAGTTGCTCAGGGCCTCATTAAGTTGCTGACCTTGAACTTGAGATCTTCCAGCCTCCCGTGCTACAGGGATTACCAGAGAGCAACACAGTGCTCGGCTAAATGGTACCCTCTTTAAATTGTACAACCTATGGACTTAGAGGCAATACTGTCTTCCCTATGGGACTTATGGTTAACACCTAGCTCTCCTGGAGATATTCTACAGCAAGGTTAGCAAGACAATGGAAGGGATCTTAGTACCAGAGGAAGCAAACTCACAGGAAAAAGTTAACAGAAAGTGCACCTCACACATCACAATAAGCACCAGGGATCTGATTTGCACATTGCAAAAAAAGGCCACAACAGCCAGGTAGAGGCGGGCAGGTGCGGTGGCCCATGCCTGTAATCCCAGCACTTTGGGAGGCTAAGACAGTTCAAAGCCAACCTCAGCAACAGCGGGGCCCTAAGCAACTCAGTGGGACCCTGTCTCTACATAAAATACAAAATAGGGCTGGGGATGTGGCTCAGGGGTCAAGTACCCCTGAGTTCAATCCCTGGTACCAAAAAAAAAAAAAAAAAGCCTACAATACTGCTAAACTATACAGCATAGGATTAATAATTTCTAAACTTCCAAAAGAATCTGAGAAGCTATTTAGTTAAGGGTGAAGAAAATAACCCCAAAGCAATCAAAAGCCTTACCATAATCCCACAGCTGGCTAGGTGGCCACTCTGAGCTAGTTCCAAACTCCAGAGGAAAAATCCAGAATCCAAACCATCTCTTGCCAAGTCCAAGTCTAGCTCCTTCAGAACTGTTCCTGACGTCACACACTCAGATGATACACAGGATAACAAAAATACCACATTATTACCAAATAACTATAGTCAATGCCCCCAAACCGTAGTTCTCAAATGACAAATCAAATCAATTTTGATTATTCTTAAGAGGAGTCAAAAAAAAACTCACCACCAACAAATTCACTCTACCTACAGTTATTATCAGCTTATTCAGAAGCTGAAGTAATTTGCTGAAAGGTCGGCCCTTCAATGTAGCCAAATAAAATCCTACGCTAATTGCATTACTTCCTTATTTAATTGTAGCAAATACAGGAAGACACCTTTACTCCATCCAGCACTTAGAGGACCTACTTACATTGGAAAAGTAATACTCTAGAAGGTGTAAAGCTGGGTGTCTCTTAATTGTCTCCCCTATGCAATTAGGAAAAATTTGTCTGGAAACTGTCTTCAAACAGCAACTGGTCTGAAAACCAAAATAATCCTGAGAGATGATTAGAGAAACCTACTACAGCCACCCCCACTAACTGCCCAGGCAACCTCAGATGAGTGAAAACTTCCTTCTCGAATTTGCTCCTTCCAAAGTGAAAATAGGCATGGTTTCTACTTCCAAGGATAATTAAGGGATATTAAAAAAACCCAGACATGAGGTCTAGACCATGCTGGAGCTCATTGAGTATGGGCTATTATAACCACTGCACCCATTTTAGAGATGAAAAGGCTGAGGCCTATTTGCCCAAGGCAACTGCTACAATGGACCAAGAACTACAGCATCCATGTATAAGGGCTTGGTGTGGTTTCTAAATACAAGGTATGTATATCTGGACTTCCCAGACCCTCAGCACCACCCAACTGCACTTCCGCAAGATGTTGTATCACTTGTGGAAGGCAGTGTTGCCACCCAGTGCCAGCACTAAGAACAGCCACCAGCCCTGAGCCTCCACAGTCACGAAATGGAAAAACTTCAGAAAAGAGGGTATTACTTATCTATTTATTTATTTACATTTGCTTAACCACTGAGCCATATCCTCAATCCTTTCTAAGTTTTATTTAAGACAGGGTCTCACTGAGTTGCTTAGGGCCTCTCTAAATTACTGAGGCTGGCTTTGAACTTGTGATCCTCCTGCCTCAGCTTCCCAAGCTGCTAGAATTATAGGCATGTGCCCAGCTAAGGGTTATTATTTTTAAAATGGACAGGACTATTATAAATAGGACAGGATTATTAATAAATAACAGATCCTCTTAACAATTTCAAAAAAGTTTTAAAGACAATCTTGACATCAACAGCATGTCCTTACTAATCGAGACTATGCTTGATAAATGGCTTCCGGCTGCACCCCCTCCCCAAATTATTCCAAATTAATGAGTTTATCTGATTTAAGTGTGCCGTGGAATTCATGAGGTGGCAGCAGCATGAGAACTCAGCTCTTTGATTCACAGAGTAACTGATATGAATTCCTCAAAAGCGAACCCACTACATTATACAACCAGCTCCATTCGCCTTGTTAGAAAGATAGTATCACAGACCCAAAAATAAGACCAGTTGTCCTATTTTCTTCCATGGAAGTGTTACATATTCCATGAACTATGCTTTCATTCCTTCCTTTTCAGTTGCTAGATTTCAGCAGCCAACTGTGTCACTTTGCTACGCCCCCAAAATAGCTAAACCGAGTAGTTTAAAATCACATTTTGTTGTTTGGCCAGAAAACCATCAGGCTGATTTAAGTCCGAGTTGGTGGGGGTGATTAGAGGACAGTGCCTGGATCTGTGGTTCCCTCTCGTCCCCTCTGCAGGTCTGGATCTGTGAAAACAGGGAGACAGGGACACTATGTGTTCCAGGCTCACCCACATGCAAAAGGAGATCAGCCAGTCAATACTACTGTTTGCTTCCCAACAGTGGCGCCAAATTAAAACCCCAAAACGACAGCAACAGAGCAGAGCCACTGCCTGCAGTCCACAGAGCCTGAGAAGAGCGACCACCACCACAGGTGCGGCACCAAGCCATTCTTCCTACACGGGGATCTGGGAGATTGTTCTTCCTACACGGGGATCATGGAGGATTCTCAGCCTGCAGGAAGCATTTTTCCCATTTAAAGCAGAAAAGGCAGAGATGTCCTTTGCTACATGGACAAGGAAGGAAAGGCAGTATCTTACGCCTCACAGAAGCGTTCTCATTTCTTCACACCTCAAAATTTAAGTTTTTTTACTAATCTGACATGGGATGTACTCCAGCCAGTCCTTTTTCCCCCACCACCCCAATAGCAAAGCCAGGCACAAAAACCCATTATGTGTACATTATACAAATAAAAAACAAATACGTTTATACCTACAGTGGTCTTTGATTCCATTTTCCTCTTTCCTTTTATCCCAATCTCTTCAATACACATTAAACAAAAATGGTTAATGTATTGAGACTTACTATTTATCATGTACAATGATAAGTCCTTCTATGTATTTTCACTCAAGTTTCATAATGACCTGAGGAATCAGGATACTCTCAGTATCTCATTTCACAAAGTGGAAAACAGCGAGAGAGATGTTAAGGACGTTGTCTAAGGTAGCAGAGCTAGTTATTACAGAAGCATGCTGGTTCCAAAGGTCCAAGTTCTTAGTCCTCCACATTCCATACAACTCTCAATGGGAACCTAATTTAGAAAAATAGTGCAAAGCATTAACAAGTTCCAAACTACTACAAGATTTCTTCTTGCTCTGGCTGGCAACAGTACACTGACTCTCCTAAACTGGCTGACACATACCAAAGTCCTCATTTAGGGTGTGAATCGCCTCCCACCAGACCCAACCCCAAGTACAACAGTAACACCACCCAATTCGGGCTTCCAAAAGAGAGCATCCGCGTAGAGAACCTGATGTGCTCTGGTTACCCAGTCTAAAGAACACTTGTTAAAATGTTTCTTAAATGTTAGTCATGTCAAGTGCCTATCAAAACCATGAGCCCACACAGACCTAGTGAGCCATTTCCCATTGATTATGGTTTTCCTTCTGTCAGAGACACCTTGTCCATGTTTGCTACACATGAGGCCAAGTGAAATGGCCCCTCCAATTACAGCTGTCCCTAACGGAGGGGGACATCTAGCCGGGCTCTGTGGCACACAATTGTAATCCCAGCACTTTGGGAGGCTGAGACAGGAGAATTGCAAGTAATGGCAAGGTGCTAAGCAACTCAGTGAGACCCTGTCTCTACATAAAACACAAAATAGGGCTGGGGGTGTGGCTCAGTGGTTGAATATCCCTGAGTTCAATCTCAGGTACCAAAAAAAAGGAGGGGGACATCGTTCAGGGCATCCTCTAGCTAAGCCCAACCATCTTGCACAGCCACCACTTACAGAGCTTGCCATCCTTCTCAGAATAGGGGTCAAGTATGAATCACCTGCCATACATTCCAGTCATGGACTTCCCTCAAAATGGAATTCACCGAAGTTACTTCCAGATTTTTATTCTTCTACGAGATTAACAATTCTTTGGCCCTGGAAATTTGAGACAGGAGAATTACAGGGGGAAAAAATGGGGAAGTAAGCACAGAGCGGTGAAACACATTTTTAGAATGATTGTTTGTGCGTACATGTGCATGCTTGTGCTGCTGGGGATCAAACACTGGGCCTCATGCTAAGTAACTCTACCACTGAGGCAAGCCCCCAGCCCTGGGGTCACTATTGTTCTTTTGTTTTGTTTGTTACAACTCAATATAAAACCAGCATCAAAATAAGTCAACGCAAAGTTAGTAGCGGATAATCATTTTTACAGATGGGTGTCAGATTTCCTAAGTGCAAAGAACATTGTCATAGTCCTGCACTTGGCTCTTTGTGGGCATGAAGGTCACCCCCATTCCTCAGAGAGGGAAATGGAGGTATTTGATCTTTTAATCCTTTCCAAATATTTACCAAGGGCCAAAAAGCATACACAGACAACTTGGGCCTAATATGTGTCCGGGTCATATTGTTCTGGGACATATTCAGTGACGACTGCCAAATTCCACACTGCCAAATACCACAAGAAAGTTCTCAGTATCACAACATTTCTCACTTGCCTAAGCCCCTCCCTGTACCTTAGCAGTGGCTGATGGCTTGACCCAGATTAAGCACTGCTGGAGATTTCAGAGTCAGGACCCTCTTTCTTGGCTTCCACTACATTATTAGATTTACAGACCTTTTATTCCCTACACAGGTGCAGCCAAAAACACAGTGAAATTGATTCCCTCTCATCATCTGATAGCAGCCAACCTGTAACCAAAGTGTACTAAGAACTTACTGAAGGGCATCAAATACTTGTAAGGGAACTTCAAATGTCCTCAGTTTTTCCCATTATAAAATATGGCCTCTAGAAAGATGTGCCCCAGGATAAAGTGTCAATCAGAACTTCTAATCTCCTGATTCCAAATACACACTCATAATCTCCATCCTGCTTAGAAATAACACTCATGGCCCCACATACTGCTAGTAAAACACTGGGTGGAAATCTAGATTAAAAACAGGGTGTGGTGGTGCATGCCTGTAATCCCAGTAGCTTGGGAGTCTAAGGTAGGAGGATTGCAAGTTTGAAGACAGCCTCAGTGACTTAGCAAGACCCTGTCTCAAAATAAAAAATAAAAAGAGAGATGGGGATGTGGCTCAGTGGTTAAGCATCCCTGGATTCAACCCATAGTATTACCAAAAAAAAAAAAAAAGGCAACCACCACCACCTTTCACAGTCAAAGGTAAGTATAAAAACAATGTACTAGCTAGCAATGCTTAACCCAGGTCAGACCAATTCAAATGTCTAGACTTTCTTTGGGTAAAAAGCTGCCAGAAAAATAAGAGAGGAGAGATAAGAAAGAGAACAATAATGATCGTGTTGGGGCATTTAAAATGAAATCACACGAACAGCAAGAATGTCCCTTTCAATTGGTGCCAATTATAATCCATCATGCGATGGTATCTTAGGAATTTTACTTTCAATAGAAAAGTAAATCTGGAAGGTTTTTTTGTTGCATTAAATTGTCAGCATCCCCTGGACAGCTTCATGTAAACAACATAATCTTGTGTCCAGTGAAAGCGGGGATGTGTTCAATGATTCACCATGGGACACCACCTTTCTTCAGCAAACCTTTCCTACAAACTTTCATCCCCCAAGGACCATTACTCCCTCTATTTCAAAAGATCCTCTTACGCCTATTTGTATTAATGTGCCTGCTTCATCAACCTTCTCCCATGAACAATGTCTAGGAGGGAACATCAAAAAATTTATTTCATAAACATTGTCAAAGGAGAATCGCGAGTTCAAAGCCAGCCTCAGCAACCGCAAGGCGCTAAGCAACTCAGTGAGACCCTGTCTCTCTATAAAACACAAAATAGGACTGGGGATTGGGCTTAGTGGTCGAGTGCCCCTGAGTTCAATCTCCAGTACCAAAAAAATAAATAAATAAACAAATAAATAAGTAAACATTGTCAAAAAAAGACCTAGTTTAGAGACTTCAAACTACATTTGACATGGGGGGTGGGGTACCTGTGTGATCCTTCACACCATTTCTGAAAGATGGACAACTTCCAAGTATCACTTTTGCCTTTGTCTAAGAAGGCCAGGAGGGATACTCATCAGGAATAAAGCATGCAAAAACATGCAAATGCAGGAAGAGATGGCTTAGGGGAATTGAGATTCACAGGACATCAATCACAGATCTTCCAATTCTGATATATCAGGCTATATAGCTGAGCCTGTCCATCTGAAGTATTTCCAACGGTAGCCACCTAGATGCAAAGTAATCACGGTACAAAACATTAGAATCAAAAAGAAGTTTCACTGGGAAGGCCAAGAGAGAAATCTATTTTTAAAAAAAGTTTGTGCTGAATAGCTGGAGAATGCAAGAGATAAAAGGTTAACCCTTTCGGGTAACATTATTTTACATTCTGTGACTGGAGATATAGACCAGATATTTTAGTGAATTATAAGTAGGATTTGCTTTAAAATAATGTGTTTAGACCGGCAGAGCAGAGGAAGGTGAACACGGGGAAGGAGAAAGGAAGGAAATGGGGAGGTACTTGGGAATGAAATTGACCAAATTATACTGTTATATTATGTGCATGTACAAATACATAACAAGAATCTCACTATTGTGTATAATTATAATGGACCAAAAAGGAGAAGGAAAAATAAAAATTTGGCCGGGGTGGGAGGATAGATGAAATCAGACTGAGTCGACAATTGCTCAAGCCCAGGAGGATATATATAGAGGACCATTATATTCTTCTGTATTTATATTTTTTCATAATAATTTTTTAAAAAGATGTAGAAGAATGTAACATGCACAATATCATGTTTGATAATCCTTCCGCTTTGCGCTTTGAAAGCCATCACTTGAAGTATTAAAGGTGAGGCGGATTCTACACCGGCCCTGCTGTTCAAAGAGTAAAAGCCACCCTTTGCTGTTTCAGATCCCCTGGGGAAAGACCTATGCCAGGGGCTGTTTTCAAAGCCCTCACCAACTACAGAGACTCTGTATCCTGAACTGGATTTGGGTTAAGATCTCACAAAGAAGACCCTAATCCAAAACCAGAAGCATTTTTATCCCTCTGGTCAAACATTGAAATGCTTCAGAGGTATCATGGGAGTCCCACAGCGTACTCTGGACGCCCCCCAGCCCACTCGGTTTCGGCTGCCCAGGAGCTGCAGAGTGTCCGTGGCCACCTCCTGGCGTGGCCACCTCCTGGCGCGTAGGAGCGTCGCAGCCCCCAGCCTCGAACCTGAGCTGGTGAGCCCCATCCCCGCTGCGTGGAGGTGGCGGAGGCCCACCAGTGGAGGTGGCAGGAACTCGACGAGTGGCTCGGGGGCGCCCCCTGAGGTCCACCGGCGTCGCGGCAACCTCGGAAAACCGAAAGCCGGTGTCTTTCAGGGCTCTGACATTTTAACTTTGCCTGGTTCTAAAGCTGCTGCACACTCTCAGGCTGCACTTTTCCAAACCAAACCCCTGTCTTCCCTATGTCTCCCCCATCACTGCCCCTTCCCCTTCCTACACCCCTCGGCTCCCGGACAAAGGTAAAGACTATTTAACACGCATCGAGGGCACAAGAAAAAAGAAGAGAAAGTGGTCCAAGCCCCACCAAGGCGGCATCCCTGACAGTCTCATTTTGGATTTCAAGCTTCCTTAGACACCAAGAAAAAAAAGAAAGAATGAAAGAAAATCACGGTGGGAACATTAACTATATCACCGAGTAATAAGGCCAGAAATGTAATTGAGAATTTGTTTCTCAAGGCTGCCCTCCGCTGCCTACCCCTTCCCCTATTTAACCGTGGCCCTCACAAAGCTCGACCCCTGTGTGTACCTGAACCCACTCAGTCGGCCAAGTCCGTGCCAAAGGAGCTCCTGGCAAGGGGAGATGACTAATACAAACACTGACCGGTAGCCTTTAAGGGAGAAAGGGCAGCTCTTTCTCAGGGAAGATGCCCCACGGTCCCCAACTCCCGTGGAGGCAGGACTTCAGTGGACAAACGCCTGGGCCTCCAGGTTACTGTGGACACACATCCTTGCTCAGCCTCAGGGCTGGGTTTCTGGAGTGTAGCAACAGCTCAGGGCAGCTCCGGGGACTGAAGGATGCGCAGAGAGAAAAGGGGGTGCCTTTCTGTCCCTCAAGGCCATCCCCGGGCCTGCAAAGAGAAGACTTGCAGCCAGTCCCCCTGGAGAGGGTCCCCGAGGGCAACCAGGACGCCCGCGCCCTGCTCTGGGGCGCACAACGGGGCAGGGAAACCCGCTGCACCAAAACCTGGCGCTCTAACCGCCGGGGACAGGCGGCTGTTGCCAGGGAGAGCAGAAACATCGGGACACATGCCTCTTTTTCTTGATTCAGATAACCCCCACCTCCAAGTATCCAAGAGTTGGTGGATGAGAAGGCAGAAAAACGAGGGACTGTCTGTCCTTTGGGGAGTGAGAAATGAAGAGAGTCGCCTCCTTTTCCCACCCTTTCCCCCAGGCTAGGGCAAAGGACGTGGCCTCCATCCCCAGGGATGAGCTGGACAGCTTCAAGGGAGCTTGGGGATGCAGCACGAGGGCCCTGCCAGAGGGGAGAGGAAGGCGCTGGCCTCTGCCCTCCTGAAGCGGGGAGGGTGTCTGCCCGCTGCGGGAAGTGGAGGGTCGCCCGAGCTGCACACAGTTACGTGCAGTGATTTATTATTGTTACCAGTGGCCAATACTCCTCCTGTCTTAACCTTGCCAGAAAGGAACGGGTCTGGGTCTATCCGCCGCGAACAGCCTGTAAAAGGGCAAAAATGAAGGTAGGCAGGGCGCGCGAGACAGGGAAAAAATCCGCCCCAGCGCGAACCGCAACCCAGTCGCCGACCCGCCCCCTGCGCTCCGACCCCGGCAGCCCAGCAAGGCTGAGTAGCCGAGGAAAGGGGGCCGCGGGCCGGGAGAGGAACCGATCTCCTTTAACAGCCTGCTCTCTGTCCTCCCGCTGTGCCCAGGCCCCCGCGCCCAGAGAGCTGCCTCGCGCCAGCACGGAGGCGTAGCCCGCGCCCCAGACCCAAGCTGGGGTGGGGAAAGGCGGCCCCGGCCCCTGAGACCAGAACGCGGGGCTATTCCCCATGTCTTAATGCTACACCACCAGCCTCCGACTACTGTCCCCGAACACCAGCGCTTCCAAAGGGTCGGAGAACTGCAAAACGAGCCCCCTTGAAGAGCTCCTTCCGCTGGAACAGAGCGAAGCACCCAGGACCCTCCAAAACCCACAGAAGCATCCTTCCCCTGGCCTTAGTCTCGCCAACCGTCCTACAACTCTAGCCTCCCGATTGGCGCCGGATCAGCAAAGCAAGTCCCCTTTTATCCAGACTCCAGCTTCCTCGAGCCCCCCCAAACCAGAGCGGGAGCAGACAGAGCCCTGGTTTCCAATCCTCCTACCCGCTGGCCCCTGCTTTCACCCTCCCGGACCACCAGCCTCCCTAAACATCGCCAGAACCAGTGAAGCAGATCCTTTTTTCCTCCCCAGGAGCCCGGCCCCCTCCACCCTCTCCAGGGTCTCTAGGACTGGCGCCCAAGCTCCGCGCTCCGGCAACAACTCGGCATAACCAGCGCGCGCGGGCCGGGGCTGCGTCCCCTCGGCCGCCGGCACTCACCCGGGAAGCACACGACATAATGGAGCACGGAACTGGTGATTTTCAGGAACAAAATCCACCAACACGGTTCCAGTAACCTCCGCATGTCCGAAAACGCACATCGAAAAGAAGAAAGCAGGGGGGGTAAACTTGTTGAATAAGTTCTTGCTTCCGTGCGAGCCTCCGCTAAGCCTGGGCGCTTTCCCGGCTCGCCAGCTCCACGGGCCCCCCGCGCTCAGCGGCGAGTCCCCCTGGAATCCGGGAAGCCGCCGAGCGCCCCCCCGGAAAATCTCAAAAAGTGACTGGGGATGCAAAGCCACGCTGGGGACGATCCTCTCGGCGGAGAAAGGCTGGTTGCCGTTCAAACACGAGCGAGCGAAGCGGGCAAGGCGAAGAGTGGGCGGACGGAGACGATGCCCCGGGCAGGCAGGGACCGCGGGCGGCGGCGGCGAGCAGCCGAGGATCTCCAACTTGAGTCGGCTGCACAGCAGAGCCGGAGAGCCGGCGGGCGGCGGCGGGCTGAGCGCAGCGAGGCGTCTCCGGGCTTCAGGCAGGCAGCTCCTTCCAGGGCCCCGGGAAGGAAGGAGGCATGTTTGCGAGCGGGGAAGGGGAGGGCAGAGGCGGGGGGAGCGAAGGACCCCCCCAGAATAGAAACGGCCGGAGGAAACGCAGGAAAACACAAAGGATCTCAGAGGGGCGCTGGGGCGAGGGCGCCTTCAGTCCATGCTCCTGAAAGTTGTGGCTCTGGCGCAGGCTGGGGAGGAATCGGGAGCGCGGGGCTGGAAACTGGCCATGCCTCCATACAGGAAGTAACATGTGAGCATGGATCCTGGCAGAGACTTTAAAGCCGGCAAGCGGGCGAGCGAGCGAGCAGGGGGCGCGCGGCGGCGGAGACGCGCTGTGACGACGGGGGCGCGCAGCCCGGGGCAGCCGGCGGCGAGGACGCGCGCTCCGCGGTCTTAAAGCGGCCGCGCGTGGCTCCCGCCTTCTAAGGGTCCCACAGCTCAGCTCTGCAGGCGCACCCCGGGAGCTGCGGGCTCTACTGGGAAGAGTTTAGTGGCTGGGGGCGACTCAATCTCGGAGATAGAGGAGGGCGGCAGCCTTCTGGGGCCGAAGAGTCTGCCAGATTCCCGTTGTGCGAGTTCTTAAAGACGCGGCGCGCTGCGCGCGTTTGGCTAGATTCCCCAATCCGTGTAGCTCGCTGATCCGGGACTTGGGGTGGGGTAGGGGGTGGCTTGGCCCGAGTCTAGGGAAAAGACAGAGGCGACCAGCGGGCCTTTTCTAGGGCGAGAGTTTTCCTGTTCGGCTTCACTACCTTGACAGCGCCGCGGTGGGGCGCACCACCCGCGCCCCCTGTTCGCACCCCCAGCCCAGCACATTCCCCCGCCTTGAAACAAAGCCGAGCGGCCTTTGCACTCAGGTTGCCTTGAGATTTAATTTTTTCCCCCCTTTTCGAGCTTCCATTGGCCGAGTCCACGACTGGGGAAAGGGGAGGGGAGGGATAACGATCCCAGGTTTACAAAATCTAGTCCTTCCAAGTCCTACACCCCCCTTCCCGGAGCCACTGAGATTCGGGTGGTCGAGTTTTCTCTACTAGCAGCTCCTCGGGAGAAGGTTCGTGCACCCCAGGCTGACCGCGAGGAGGGCACAGGAAGTGCGCCTCTTACCCCTGGCGGGGTGAAAGCAGCGCCGCGGGGCAGGACTGATTTCCTGGCAGCTACCCGGGGAGCCACTGCTTCTTTAGCAATGGGGAGAGGCATCCGGGGGAAATGGGAGGACTAGGCTTATCTGTAATGAGTTCTGTCCCTTGGCTCTCGGTGAGAAGATCTCTATCGCTTAGACTTCTAAGAGCCCCATTTTCCTTCTTACGTTAATACTAAACGTGGGGAAGGCGGGCTTTTGATTAAATGTGTAATTGAGCCAAGGTAATTAGCCATTTGTAATTTTTGCCTAATTTTTCTGCCTCTGTTTAAAAGCGCTATTGCCATGTTTTTAACGTGTTCCTCCTGTTTCATCCCACCACCGCAGGGTCCCACACACGCCCAAACGTCCCAACCGGATGCTTTTTCAAATAATATACAGATGTTGGGAGATCCTCCCGCAAGATGTGATTAGGGAAGCAATTTCACACCCACACTTCCAAAGAAAAACCTTTGAAAAGTTAGGTTTGGGACGACAGACTAATAAAAGCCAGGAAGTTCCTGAGGAGGGCCCAAACTCTATCTTTAGCAGAAAGAGTTGAACACCCTCCACAGGGTGGGGGATGAGGCCAGTTTGTTTGCTTTGGAATTTGGTCCTTCCTGGTTTTGTTGGAGTCCCGAATCCTTCATGAATGCTTGTGAGGGCCAGTTTTCTTGGAAGTAGTGTGTTTCGGGGACGTTTGTCAGCAGGGCTTTGAGACAGGTTGTAATGACCCCAGCAAACCTACTTCTTTAAAGGTTAAGTGATAAAATGGG
>PVHX01008254.1:69216-84860 GCA_004024805.1 Geosciurus inauris | reverse complement strand
TTTTGTGTTTATTTCAGACAGTATTTCTCCTCTTAAATAAGAACTTCCCATGTAAGAACTTTCTTTTAAGTTCTTAGTAAACACTTGGCCTGACAAAAGAAACATGTTTTAAATGTTTATTCCTCATATAAAACAAAATCATCTTATTTTATTGGTGAATAATCATGAATGTTTTGAACATCATAAGTGTAAAAAGAAAAAATCTTTTCAGAAGGCCAAATCTTTTAATGTTACACTACTGCAGCAATATGAAATAATAGCCATGGGCATTCTAAAGTGTTAAGTTATAAATAAGTAATCCCAAAATGTTCTAATTAGTTGAAATTCTAGAATTGCTATTTCAAAAGAAGCTAGTAAGACCTCAACTATTAATAACAATAAAAAGCCTCAAGCTAGACACCAAAGACCCTTAAAAGTCAAAAGATCTTTCTCTCTTTAAAGTCTATGAGGGAGAAATGATCAAAATCCAGGATAACCTTTCACAAACGAGAAAAAACACATATTCATAATAGAAAATCTTTTAAGTGTGTAACTGAAATATATCCAAAAATATACTCAACCAGGGTAGATGAGTTGGTGTGCTTTAAAACCTCATGGGACAGCTCTGGATTTGGGGGGAGGGCTGTATCATTATTACTTCTGAGGACACAAATAGAAGATTAGCTCTTAATAAAGAGATACAACATTTTAAGTGTACATCTTTTTTTAATCAGTCACTCTTTGCAAGTAAGGCTTTATTACTTCTGAGCTTTTGACAGGCACTTGAAAAAAGGTCACATAATAAACAGTGCTTACTTCTCATTGCAGAACAACAATAAGTCATCTCTGCATCCATTATTTACCAAATTGTCTTCATTTTTCTTCACCTGCTAGGTTTTCAGCAATAAAGATAAATAATATTATTAAACCAGCCTAGATATTTTCAGAATGATCCGGAATTTGTCAGTGAGCTAGACTTCTGGAGTGGAAGAGAAGGAATGCTTGAGGAAGAATTGGCTATCCAAATTGGTTACAGAAACATATTAAAGGTGGTTTTTCACAGAAAGATCCATATCAAGTCAAGAAAACAATGTAGCTGGGCATGGTGGCGCAAGCCTGTAATCCCGGTACTTAGGGAGGCTGAGACAGGAGAATCGTGAGTTCAAAGCCAGCCTCAGCAAAGGCAACGCGCTAAGCAACTCACTTAGACCCTGTCTCTACATAAAACACAAAATAGGGCTGAGGATGTGGCTCAGTGGTCAAGTGCCCCTGAGTTCAATCTCCAGTACCAAAAAAAACAAAAACAAAAACACAATGTGACATAATCTGCTCATCTCTGGCAGTCAGGCATCAAAAAGAGAAAAAAGAGGGGCCAGGGTCCCAATATCCCCTTCATGGACACACTCCCATATGACCAGAAGACTTCCCAGTAGGCCCCACCCCTTAAAGGTTCCCCCATCTGGCAATAGCGTTACAGGCTGGGGACCAAGCCTTTAACATGGACTTTTGGGGAACACACATCCAAACCATAGTACTGGCCAAACCTTGTTTACATAGATAAACTTTTTAAAAATTCATTAAGCCCCAGATCCCATAACTACCCAAGTCTTCTCAGGCCTAGTGGTCAGCACTTAATAGTGATCACAGCCTGACATGGTATTCATGTGTAAAAGAATGAAGTTGGGCCCCTACTCCAAAACCTTTAGAAAAATTAATTCAAAACAGATCACAGACCTACACATGAGAGGTAAAACTGCACAACACCTAGGGAAAAAAATAGGGTAAAGCTTTGTGATATTGGATTTGGCAATGATTTCTTGAATATGACACCAAAAGCACAGGCAAAAAATGAAAATGGACAAAACAGGCTTCATGAAACTTTAAAACTTTTGTGCAACAAAGGGCACTATCAACAAAGTAAAAAGAAAACTCATAAAATGGGGAAATGATCACAAACTGCATATCTAATAAGGGATGAATATCCAGACTACATGAGGAACACCTAAAGCACAACACACACACACATAGAAAAAAAAACTGTCAACCCAAATTTAAAATGGACAAAAAGGACTTTACAGACTTTTCTCCAAAGAAGACAAACAGCCAAGAATCTCATGAAAGAATGCTCAACATCACTGGTATTTTAGAAAAATATAAACCAAAACTACAATAAGATATCACCTCACACCAGTTAGAATGGCCATCAGAAAAAAAAAAAAAAAAACAAGTATTAGTGAGAATGCAGGGAAATTGGAACCCTTGTACATTGCTGGTGGGAATGTAAAATGCAGCTCCTACAAAAAAACAGCATGGAAGTTCCTCAAAAATTTGAACACAGAACTGGCATCTGATCCAGCAATTCCACTTCTGGGTATAGAGTCAAATTAAAATCAGGTGTAGAAGAGATATTTGTATACTCACATTTATAGTAGTATCATTCAAGTAGTCAAAAGGTGAAGACCACTTAAGTGCCCATCAACAGATGGATGGTGTATTAGTGAGGATTCTCTAGAGGAATAAAATCAACAGGAAGTATGATTATAAAAAGGGGATTTATTAGACTGGCTTACATGAACAATGGCTACCTGCAGGCTGGAGAGCTGGAGGAACCAGTAGCTGCACAGTCCAAGAGGCTGAAGCCTCAGAACAAGAGGGATTAATGATGCTACTCTAGTCCAAGACCGAAGGCTTCTGGAAACTCCCTGGAGAATCACTGGCAAAGTCTGCTTTGGAAGAGTGAAGGAGCAAGACTTTGATATCCTCAGGTGACAGTCAACTGCAGCAGCAATCAAAAACTCTTTCAAGAAGAATCATTTGTTACTGCTTTTTTGTTCTTCTGACTTTTATTCTATCCAAGCTACCATCCTATTGGACAGTGCTATCCATGCTTAGGGAGTGTCTCCATTTCAATTTGCTATCCCACATGCCAGTCATTCCTAGACATACCTCACTGACACATCCAGAAGCCTCTTAATCTTCAGCATCTCTTAATCCAATTAAATTGACAATTCAAAGTAACCATTAAGGATGGATAAATAAAATGCAGTCTGTGCATACAACGGACTATTATTCCTAACTCCAAAAATGAATGAAGGAGGTCTGATATATCTTGTGACATGGTCAGACCTCAAAAACATTGTTAGGTGAGATAAGCCAGTCAGGAAATGACTAATAATGTACAATTCCATTTATGTGGTGTACCTAGAATAGGCAAATTCATAAAGACAGAAAGTAGGATAGGGCTTTCCCAGAGCTGAAGGGAGGGGAAATGCAAAATTATTGCCCCATGGTTGCCATAGTTCCTGTTAGGATTGGTGAACATTTGGGAAATAAGAGTTATGGTTGCCTAACTGTGAATGTAATCAATGCCACTAAATCGTACACTTATAAATGATTAAAATGGCAAAGTTTATGTTATACAAAGTTTACCAATTTTTTAAATGAATAATGTAATATATTCTAAATCATTGAGTTTATATATAATAATATATTCTAAACCACTCACTTTAAGTGAGTGAATTGTATGATATGTGAATTTTACCTCAAGATTTTTTTTTTTAAAAAAGGGAGAAAAACTCAGTGGTAGCCACCACCAGTCATGAGGCTGGTGCCCTTGAAGTTTGGTGCTGGGACAGTTAGTAGGCTATGGCTGTCAGTGTCTGCCTGCACATAATGATGCCCACAGCAAGTCTCAATGACTCCATTTCTTGTGCCAAGAGGGGAAATGGGTAATATCCACCTTCCCCACCCATATCCCTATTGTAAGAGAACTAAGATGTGCAACCATCTAAAAACATCTGCACAGCAAAGTCAATGACCTGGGCCAGGCAGGGACCAAGAGAACTGCCATGCACCTGCCTGTGGCTGTAAAGACCCACACCTAGGTTATGCTACAGAGGAGGGTGGCAGCTGGTCTCAAGTTCTATGTCCCTTATCAGCTCTATTTTATATTAGACCTCAGTGTAAATGTACATGTGCAAACTATCAACTTCATTCTGCTGTTATCAATCTACCAAAGGCATTAATTATAATTTAATACTCTAAAGAGGAAAAATGCCTCAGTTCTTTATATTTGCATTCTCTTCTGGATGTTATCAGCAGTGTTTATGCCCAGAGGCCAAACTGAATGAGAAATTCAGACCAAAGAGAAAAAATAATAAGATTCATTGTAGGCTCTTAATCACAAAAGTCTCTCAAGGAAGCAGAAATTAGAGATATTCTGAATATGCAGCCCTGGACATAAGCTGGCCCAGACCTCACACAGCTAGAATCCAAGGTGAAAGCACTATCATTGACTCATATAGGATTTATGTCCATGGTAAGCCCTGCAGCTCACAGAATGGGTCTCATGGAAACTACAGGAATAAGAACCATTGACTGGTCTAGCTCTATGTGCCAGATGCAGCCCCCTTGGGTCATGCCTGAGAAGACAGTCGTGGAGAGACTGAAATTCTCTAAGTCACACAGCATAGAAGCATAGAAGCTTTTGAACATGATAATATAGGGAGATAGTATAGAAAGACAACACCTGGACCTGAGGCAGCAATGTTGAAACCATGAGACAACAAGCCTGAAGACAAAAAGCCAACAGGCCAAAGGTGGCAGAGAATAAAGATAGAGAGAGCCTGAGTCCTGGATGATGGTGCTGGACCACTGAATCAACCCTGGCACTGATCTCTCTCTCTCTGCTTCATGTAATGTGAAATAATTATGTGACTTTTTTTTTTACAGGTACAGGATATTGAACCCTAGGACACTTTACCACTGAGTTATATCTCCAGCCCCTTGTGTTGTTTTGTTTTGTTTTCTTTTGAGACAGGGACTCCCTAAGTTGTCCAAGTTGACCTCATACTTGTGATCTTCCTTGCCTTAGCCTCCTGAGTTATTGGGATTACAGGAATGTGCCACTGCACCCAACTAATTATGTGACTCTTTAAATCATTTATTTGTCTGAGGATCAAATCCTTGAAGTGGAAAGCAACAACACCCTTACCCTCATCCCCATGTGTGAAGGCCCTGCCTAGCCTGCTGGCTGGCCTGTCTCAACCTCTCCCTGGTCTAAATGGGGCATGTGGGCTACCTGAAGAGATGAGGAGGATAGTACTGGGCCTGTGGGGCGATCAGGTGGGGATGCCAAACTGCCCCCAAATGCATGCAGAAGAGCATGTAGTCCTTCAGTTTTCCCCAGGATCCAGCCAGATGCCAGGAGTGGGTGGATACTTGTAGAAGAGCTGACTTAGAAGATAAAGCACCTGACCAACTAAATAAATGTTATCAACTATGTGTCAAACACTTTAAGAACTCTATGATCTGTGGAATTAGTCCTCATAGGACAGTTACTCAACATAATGCAATAGCAACAGTATTTGATCTTGCCAGTTTGAACAAACCACAAAGTAGACATAGAAAACAAATAAAAAGAATTGAGCAAAGATGAAATCAGAGCCGGACACGGTAGCTCAAGCCTGTAATCCCAGCACTTAGGGAGGCTGAGACAGGAAAATCGCAAGTTCAAAGCCAGCCTCAGCAATGGTGAGGTGCTAAGAAACTCAGTGAGACCTGTCTCTACATAAAACACAAAATAGGACTGGGGATGTGGCTCAGTGGTCGAGTACCACTGAGTTCAATCCCCAGTACCAAAACCAAAAAACAAAAAAAGACGAAATCAGGATACTGAAACAAAAAAATGGTGAAGTTTCTGAACAGGACCAAAAACATAAAGAAATTACAGCAATGCTCAGAAGATCTGAGCAGAACAGAATAATGAGAATGATGAAGATACTTCTCTGCTAACCGTTGAAGAGGAGAACAAAAAATACATAAAGCCTTTATTTGACTCTTGACTTTGATTCTTCTTGGAAAACAAAACATACCTCCAGATGTACATGAAACTGATGAAATCCTGGAAGGTCTCTTAACTCCTAACATCTCTTGATCACTGCTGGAGTTCCACATAAATTCTGTAAAGAGGTCCTAAGAAAGTGCCATGAGACCACAGTGGCTAACACATAGTTCAATTCTAAAACAAAGCAGAAACCTAATGCTTTAAGGGTTGCATTGCATGGGTACATTCGATGAGTTGGGGTCCTGAGAGACGAAGAGGGGTTTTTCAAGGAAGAAGACGATATGGGGTCTCTCAGGATGGTAGGGATCTGCAAGGTCACTGTCCCCCAGACTCCGGGGTGTAGGTAAAAAACTGCTCTGCCGGAGTGAGACGCAGAAACACCAGAACGAGATGCAGATACATCGGAGTGAAAAGCAGAAACACCGTTTATTCCAGAAAGTACAGAAGTTTATATGCGCTACTGGGCCAATCAGGTCCAAAGTTACAAACAAAGGGGTGCTCTCTGTCAAGAGCACAGTCTATTAGCATAGAGTGGGGAAAGATGGAAGGGAGGGGTTGAAGGTATGGAGAGTGCTCCTACAGAAACCAACGTTAGAGGTCTGTGAGAGCTGCACTGGGGACTCACTTCTTTTTCATTATGTGGTGGACATAGCAGGGAAAGAGTACCTTCCTGTGTTGATGAGATTTATAGATGAATCTCATAACCTAAGAGAGGAATCTGTGTTTCCTGCCTTATGAAGCTGATTCAGGTATTTTGGCTGTGAAATTTCACACTACAATAACCAAAAAGTAGGGACAAATATGGAATGTAGCCATGGCCAGGCTTACATTGTGTCTAGTATACAAAAATGTCATTGATTTCATTGTAAATTTTGTGTTCTATTACTCACTGAATTAACTTATGAGTTCTAACAATATTTTTGTGAGTGTAATCTTTAGGGATTCCCATATACAAGATCATGTTATCTGTGAACAGAGATAATTTTACTTCTTCTTTTACAACTTAGATTTGCTTTATTTATTTTTTCATGCCTTATTGCTCTGGCAAGGACTTCCTGCAGTGTTGAACAGAAGAGTTAAAAACAGACATCTTTGTCTTATTCCTAATATAAAATGAAAAGTTTTCCATTTTTCCATTTTCACCATCAAGTATGATGTCTGCTGTAGAGTTTTAACATTTGACTTTCATTATTAAAAGTTTTCTTCTAATTCTAGTTTTTGAGGTTTTTTAATCATAAAGTAGTATTGAATTTTGTCAAATGCTTTTTCCTTTTTTTTTGCATCAGTTAAGAGGATTGTATGGTTTTTGTCCTGTGATATAGTGTATTACATAGATTGATTTTCATATGCTGCATACTGGAAACTATAAAACATTTCTGAAAAAAATCAAAATAGACATGAACAAATGGAAAGACATTTTATGTTCATGAATTAGGAAACTTAACTTTTTAAGATTTCAGTTACACAAAGTAATCTACAGATTTGATGGACTCTCCATCAAAATTCTAATTATTTTTGTGGAAATCGAAAAACACATCCTAAAACAAGGGGGTTTCAGCCAACTGGAACTTCTGGGCTCACTGGGAGGATTAGAGACCTGGGTATGTACAGGCACTAATATGCATGGATGGCTACTTTCCTCAACCAGCACTTAGCCATGCCATGAAGGTGAGGGAAGAAGTCAATAATCAGACTAGGCAGGACTGTGGTATTGGCAGTCAAATCAGTGCATTTGCAATGAACATGCAAACAAAAATATAAAGTAGAAATGTGTTATTAGTAAGATCATCCCTAAGGTGGAGACATGGAATATGACAACCGTGGGGAGGAGGTGGGCATGGGAGGAAGTTAAGAGAGGGGACGCAAGAAGCAAAAGCAGTAAAAATACACTTAGTGTGAATAAATGAGAGAGCTGAACAGTAGAAATGTGATCAGTGGAAGAAAAGTGGTCAAAAATACACATAATACATATAATGGATATCAACTTGAAAAGGTAAATAAAAGTACCCTTACCTGAAATATAAAACATATATTAACTCAAAAAATACAAAGTATACATGCATGTTTTTACATATACATTTAGATGCATATGTATATGTAAGCATATAAAAAATAAAGGGAAATGCCCTCATTGATTACTTGTAAGGGATAAATTATTTTTTTTCTTTCTTACAATTTTTCTGTTTTTGTATTTTTAACTGTGCATATATTCTTTTTATAATAAAAAAGAGAATATAAAAAAGTAAAAAAAAAAAAAGAAAAACACATCCTAAACTCAATCTCAAAGGAACATGAATTATTAACACAGTGCTGAAAAAGAACTAAGATGGAGGACTCAATTTCCTGGGTTTCAAAACTTATTCCATAGCTGCAGTAATTAATACAGTGTAATACCTGCATAAGGACAGACATCTAGACCAATAGAATAGAATACAGAAGCCAAAAATAAGCCAGCACAAATATGGTCAAATAATTTGCAACAAGGATGCCAAGACCATTCAAAGGGGAAAAAACAGACTTCCAATAAATGGTGCTTGAAAAATTAGAGATCCATACGCAAAAGAATGAGGCTAGACCCTTACCTAACATCACATACAAAAATTAACTCAAAATAGATCAAAGACCTAAATGTAAGAAGTAAAACTATACAGCTCTTAGAAGAAAACAGGGCCAAGTCTTCACAAAATTGAATCTGACAATGCTTTTTTAGATACGACATCAAAGGCACAGGCAAAAAAAGAAAAAAATAGATCAATTGGACTTTGTAAAAATTTTTAAATTTGGTACATCAAAAAATACCATCAACAAAGAAAAAGGAAACCCACAGAATGGGGGAAATGTTTGTATATATATCTGATAATCCCTTATATTCAGAATGCACAGAGAACTCCTAAAACTTAACAACAACAACAAAATTTTTAAATAGGCAAAGAACTTTAATAGACTTTTCTCCAAAGAAGATAAATAAATAATCAATAAGCAGATGAAAAGATCCTCAACATCACTTAAAAAAAAAACCAAAAAACAGAAAATAACAAGTGTTGGTGAGGATGTGGGAGAGCTCCTGTGCACTGTTAGTACAAATACAGAATGGTACAAACATTATGCAAAACAACATGGTAGTTTTTTTATTCAAACAATAAAGCATGCAATTACCATATGATCCAGCAATTCCACTTCTGGGCATATAGTCAAAGGAATTGAAAGCAGAGTCTCAAAAAAATATCTGCATGTCCATATTCAGAGCAGCATTATGCACAACACCTAAAATGTGGGGGGAAAACCCAAGTATTCATCAATGAATGAATGAATAAGCAAAATTTGGTATACACAAAAAAATGAAATATTATTTGGCCTTTAAAAAGGAAGGAAATTCTGACACATGCTACATCAATGAGTCTTAGAGATATTACACTTAGTGAAATGATCCCATCACAAAAAGACAAATAAAGACAAATACTATATGACTTTATTATATGAAATGTGTAGTAAAAATAATAGAAAGAAGAATGGTAGATGCCAGGGACTGAGGGAAAAATAGAATGAGAAGTTACTATTATAATTTCCATTTTGTAAGATGAAGGATTTCTGGAGATGGATGGCAACAATAGTTGCATAATAATTTTAATGTGTTCAATGCCACTGAACTGAACACTTAAAATTGGTTAAGGTGGCAAATTTTTTATGTTATGTGTATGTTGCCAAAATTAAAAACTGGGGGAGGGGAAAAACTTTCAATTTTAAAAGGTTTTAAAACTCTTAGAAAATTAGAAAGACATTTGCTCAACCTAATCAGGGTATTTATAAAAAGACTTGAGCAAACCTCATGCACAATGTAAAAGTGATAAAATCCAAACATGAAGAGAACATCTACATTCACAATTTCTACTCAACAGCATATTGGAGGAGCTTAGCCAACACAAGAAGACAAGTACAATTCTTTTTTAAATATATAAGAATTAGAAAGGAGGAAACAATTTTGTCATTTACAATTGATTTAATTGTCTACATAGAGAACACAAGAAAAAGAGCAGTGACAGGTAAATTACTAAACTTAGAGTTTAGCCAAGTCTATAGATAATAAGATCATATTCAGAAATCAATTGCAATTATAGAAACCTGAAAAAATAGAAAATTTGAAAAATAGCAACCACAAAGGTAAAAACTAAACAAATTTTTAAAGGTGCATAAAAAATAAGCCCAATGGAAGATGTAAAATTTTATAAGGAGAAAATGCATAAAATGGACTGAGATGTTAAAAGAGGCCTAAATACATAAAAATCTATGGATAGGAATACTAGAAGTGTAATGGTGTCAGTCCCCCACAACTAGCAACTGATTTAATGTAATCCAATCAAAATCTCCAAAAAGTTGTTTTGTAGAAATGAACAAGTTGATTCTAAAACGTACATAGAAGGGCAAATGTGCTTAGGAGAGCCCAGATGCTTCTTAGGAAGAAAAGCTCAGGGGAGAACTTTCTTTATCTGATATCATGACTTATTATAAAACCACAAAAAATGAACATAATAAACAATAAGCAGCAGAACAGAAATGTGGAGCAAAGAAACAGTCAAAGAAACAACATGTATTTACAATTTAGCACAAGGCAAAGGCAGAGTTTGAGACCACGGGGAAGAGAATCAAGACTGGGTTAATTGATGAGTGTAATAGAAGAGTGGACATAGGTCCCTACTTCATGCCATATATAAAAGTAGTTCCAGATGGATGGGGACCTAAATGGGAATGGTAGCACCAAGGAAAGTTTAGGAGCTAACATAAGATAACTCTGTAGAAGAGAAAAGCTCCTAAACAAGACAAGAGATTACATAAGGAGGACTGAGGATGTAGCTCAGTGATAGAGCATTTGCCAAGCATGTGAGAGACTCTGGGTTCAACTTCCAGTAGCACAAACACAAAGAATGTTCTGTGCTGGATGTAGTGATACCTGTAATCCCAGCTCTCTGAGGCCAGGCTCAGCAACTTAGCAAGACCCTGTCTTAAAATTTTTTATGATTTTTGCTAGGAATGTAGCTCAATGGTAAAGCATCACTGGGTTCAATTCCCAGTGTGGTAAAAAGAGAGAGAGAGAGAGAAAGGAAGAGAGAGATTACATACTCATGTATTTGCTACTGTTATTTAAAAGATGAGAAAGATAAGGCACACACTAGGAGATCTGAAAGATTTTTTTAATAAAAATTACAGCCATATTTATAGAGAACTCCTTAAAAATCTTACTGTTATAGTTTGGATATGAGGTGTCCCCTAAAAGTTAATGTGTGAGAAAATGCAAGAATTTCTTGCATTTGAGGTGAATGATTAGATTATGAGAAGTATTACCTGATTGGTGAATTAATCAACTGATATGGATTAACTGGGTAGTAACTGTAGGCAGGTAGGGTATGGTTGGAGGAAGGTGGTCACTAGGGATATGCTTTTGGGGTTTATATTTTATCCCTGGTGAGCAAAGCTCTCTCTGCTTCCTTTTTGCAGTGTCCTCAGCAGCTTTCGTCCACCACACTCTTCCACAATTAGGTTCTGCCTCACCTTAGGCCCAGAGCAATGGAGTTGGCTACCTATGGACTGAGGCATGAGCTCCAAATAAACTTTTCCTCCTCTGTGTTATTCTTGTCAGATTTCCTGGTCACAGAGGCTAAAAAGTTGTCTTAGACATTGAAAAAATATAAACAACCTGGTAGAAAAATATGTGAATTTGTATTTCACAGAAGAGGAAATCCCAATCGTTAGCAAACAATTGAAAAATGGGCTTAAACTTATTATTAATCAGGAAAATGCAAAATACAACCATAAAGAATTGCAATTTCACACCAACAAGACTAGGGGAAAAATTTTTAAAAATGTAAATCTGAAAATCCCAAAAATGTGCAGGAAAGTAAAGTTAAGGGAGCTCTTGCTGGTAGGAATAGCAACTAGTACAACTGAAACAGAGGGAAACCCAAATAAATTCTCTAGCTTCACTTGCTTTTAGTTATTTGTTTTTATGAACACTTTTAGAGGTCACCTAAAACACAGTATACTCTCATTAGCTTTGCTACAATGACACTTCTGACATATGGGCTGTGATGGATCATAGTTGCCCAAGGTGTTTCTCAGGAACTTGGACATAGCTCAAACTGGTTGGCACCACTGACCCTTCATTTAGGCTAGTGCAAGTGTCAGATGAGTGATCTGATGTCAAAAAGCCAAAAACTTCACCCTCAGTATGCTAATGCCATCTTCTGAACATGCATTCTATGATAGAGCTGTGCAGTTTGGTTAGGCACGCACAAAACATCAATTACTTCACTTTTCCTGGCCTCCAATCACCTTTCCCCCATGTCTCAGACCATCCTGCTTGTCTATGTCATAAATTTCACCACTTAAAGCCTACCCTTAAGGAGGCAGTTCTGAGATTTGAATTCCTACTTATTCACATCTGGCCACCTTGAGAATAAATTTTCCCTTTTTAAGAACTTTATGTTTTGGTGATTGGCATACTGCATGGTGGGCAAAAAGGGCATAGTTGGATAACATGACCAACAAGGAAACCATTTGTCTTTGGCTAGAAAGTTTGCCAGTTCTGATTTCCTTCAACCAGAAATCCTATTTCCCAACAATACCCTGGAGAATCTCACCTGTGCCCGTGAAGACCTCAGTTAGAGCTCTAATTATGGAAAAGAAAGACTGGAAATTCACAGGACTAGGGAAGAGATTTTCAGATGGTTACATGTATGAATATGAGAAAATTTTTTGAACACTTCATGTTGAATGAAAGAAAATGAGATTCAGACTATGGACAGTATAATATTCTCTCTATAAACTTTGAACTCCCACTATCCATTGTTTGTGGCCACATAGACAAATAATAATAATATTTTAAAATGAACAGGAGGATTGAATATCTAATTCTGAATAGTAGTGCCCACTTGGAAAGTAAAGAGAGCAGTAGAATGAGAATAAATACAGCAATGGCTTTCAACTGAGCCTATAACATTTTGCTTCTTTAAAAACTAGGTTATCTGAAGTAAAGGGCATAAAATATATGGAGCTTGACATGACTATAGCCATCTTGACTCATAACCACCATGACTGCCCCAGAGTAACCCTAGTTGGTGTTTCCTGCATAGCCTTGCAAATGTTAAATGGACAAAACCATTTGAGTGGTATATAGACCTTTACGGTCTGACCCTGGCTTTCCAGGAATGTGCCTGAGACTGATATCTGCTAAAGATAAACCAGGTTCATTCTTGTCAAGATGAAGTCACATTTGTCCTAGACAATATATATACCCCTCCTTCTGATCCAAATTGCAAGGATCCACCTGGTCTTGGTGCCACCCAGGACCATGCTTTTGTCAGTAAGTCCCCCCAAAATTGTACCTTGTGCAATTCTGGGTCTGCCCACCTCTTTACTTAGGTCTCACGGTACCTTGGGGTTCTCATACACTGTGACCAAGTTGTTCCAGAACAGCCACAGACATTGGAACATTGGAAATCTACGTGGTAAGTGTACAGGTGCTTACTATTGTACTTCGGTGCTTTCCTGTATGTTCAAAATATTTCATGATCTTAAAAATCAGCATCAGTTTAAAGAACAAAAACCTCATTCCATTTATAATTGCTCCAGAGTGATTGGTGCCTCTTACCTGGACCCAAAGATTTCCCTGAAAGTTATGAACAGGACAAAGAAAATCCCAAAAAGTTTCTGGGTCAGGACCTAGGAAAATTGAAAGTTCACAATCTACAGTGATTTAACAGGAGGTAACTATAGGTATAGCTCGTTGTCAATGCTGAGACACATAGTGTGCCAGCAAAATAGTGCTCAGTGTTATGGGGTTTTGAGGACACCATTAATTTATTAAAGCAGAGAGAAGGCTGACAGTACTAGGAAAACCAGAAGGGCATTCAGGAGTTCCCTGTTTAAAGTGTTAAATTTGTGGGCACATTATAAAATGATGAGCAAGAATGAACAAAGAATCAAGAAAGATCCATGGAGAATGCCACCTCTGGGCCCATCAACAAGAAATAAAATCCACACTTGCCCCAACAGGAGTCCCAAGAACAGCTTTCACATCTCTCTGTGGGCAGAATTTGCTCCATCCTGGGCTATGTGACCCATCTCTTAGAAGACAAGGAAAATACTGAACTTGGTTCACAGCTGAACTCTGAACCCAGATGCCCTGAAGGTGAATCCCTGCACTCCCCCAACTCTCCTGGAATCAGGTACTTTGAATGCCAAAGTTGCCCTCTGATTCTCCCAAAAGCAGTGCTGCAAAATTTGTCTAGGAATGAGGCTCAGGGAGATGGCATGTGCAGCCCAAGGTCATTCCATTAGGAAATGAAGAGTCTTGGATTCAGATACAGAGTTGGCTAACTCATTTATCTTCTACCCTAAGCCTCTTTTCCCCCAAGGAGAGCAGGAGACAGAGGACCAGGCAGAGGCTGGGAGAGCAGGAGTAACTGGAAGGATTCTCAGACAGGCAGAGTCCTTGGAATATCACACTTGCTCCCCAGAATCTGAGTCCTTCCTAGGAAAGTGCTGCAGAAACCAGGGCAGGTAGAGGGAGGGGATTGCTTTACCCCAAATAAGCTTAAAACAATCACCATCAAACCGCAGAAGAAAAGGCAACCATTCTTCACCCATGCCACCAACCCAAAGAAGGAAAGCTGAAAGGAACTAATATTAATAATGAAATTGTTCTAATTTCCCAGACTTAGTAGCTGTTTCAACAGCTTTGCATTTAAGCCATTTTGAGTTCTCCAGATATTTTTTTAAGATAAAACTGCTTCATTCCATTTTGTGTGCTCTTCATCTTATCCCTAAGCTTCATGGAGTAATTATGGCAGCATAATTATGTTCTCCGGGGAAATGTATTTTGATGGAGAAAAGACATTTTCAGCCTTTTTGGTGAAGCAGCCAGCAGAGCTGCACCTTCGGAGAGTCATCCCACAGGGCAGCTAGTGGGATGCAGGAGGGGGTAGGGAGGTGGGGCGCCTTCACCTCGCCGCCTTATGGCCCCTATCAGCAGCAGCACATGATTCAACCCTAGGCCCAGATGACCAGCTCAGCTAGAACCTGGAGCTTCATATCTCAACCTGCCCGAGCCCACCATGGACATTAATTATATCTTCCCAAACGATACCTTCCCACTTCGTGTGTGTGAGTGCACGTGCGTGTGCTCACTCATCTACTTCTAGGTATCAAACCCAGGACCTCACACATGCTTAGGCAAGTACTCTATCACTGACCTAAATCCCCAGGGCCCACCCACCTCTTTTTCTTTTCTTTTCTTTTTTTTTTTTTTTGCATTTTAATACATGTTATCAAACATAACAGAAAAAAACAAATTTTCAGATGCTGTACACACTGTTCACTGAAAACATTTGTTGAGGCAAATAGAAAAAATTGTTACAATCATAATTTTTCTAACTTTGCACAAAATTATAAGCAGATTAAATTCTTCATATTAAACACCTTTATATGCACTTTCAATGAACAGTATATATATATAGATATATTTTTTTTATCAACCATCTTTACTATACCCATTCCCCTTTCCTGCCCCCCGCCTCCCCCATGTCGCGCCCAGTGTTCCTTTATTTCTCTTATGTTTCCCATTCCCACCTCCCTTATTCATCAGCATCCACTAATCAGAGAGACCATTCGGCATTTGGTTTTTTGGGATTGGCTTACTTCACTTAGCATAATGCTTTCCAATTCCATCCATTTGCCTGCAAATGCCATAATTTTATTCTCTTTTATTGCTGAGTAATATTCCATTGTGTATATGTACCACAGTTTCTTTATCCATTCATCTATTGAA
>PVHX01008254.1:0-69116 GCA_004024805.1 Geosciurus inauris | reverse complement strand
CCACCCACCTCTTTTTCAAGACTAAAAACCTCAGTTTCTCTTTTGCAACTTCAGGCCTTCTTCCCCCTAAATATCAGGGACTACCTAAAAGCCAAAGGTGGGAGAAAGAAGATTGAGTGCCCAGCCTGGGGTGCAAATGCACTGTCCCCACAGAAGCAAGGAAGACAGTATCTCCCTGGGGAGTAGAATAATATGTATGCCTGTACTCATCCTTGATAGTGAAGGGGCTACACTTAAGAGCCAGAATCTCAATGAACACCATTACATTTCTACATTGAACACCTTTCATAATAAAATATGCTTTTTTCATGTGCCATATGAAAAGACTGAAGCAGACGATTCAGTAGGTTTGACCTCCCTCCGCATCTCAGAGGTGCAAAAGGAGTCCTTGGTGTGCTCTTCAGCAGGATTTTCTCAATTTTTCTGCAGCACATTACTGTGATTTGAACATGGTTTGTCGCCTCCAAAACTGATGTTAATATTTGAGTGCCACTGTGACAGTATTGAGACATGGCAGGGCCTTTAAGAGTTGATTCACTCATTAAGAATGATTAATCCTTTCTCTCAAGATTGAGTCCTCCTGCTCAAAGGACGGGATCAATAACCACAAGAGCAAGTAAGTAGAAAATCAAGGCTGCAGGTTCCTGTTTCTGCCCTTTTAAGCATGCCCACTTGCCATTCCACTTTCCCCCAGGAATTGAAGCAGCATGAGGTCCTTACCATATATATGCTGCTGTTACCAAGTCAGACCCATTTTGCCCACTAAACAGTATGCCAATCACTGAAACAAGGAGTTCTGCAAAAGAGAAAGGATTTATTCACAACGCCCCCAGGCACAGAAGTGGAAGACCTAAGTTTCAAATCCACCTCTCTCAGGATAGGGTTTGGGGATATTTAAGGGGTGGACAAAGGTGATTAGAAGTGAAGTTATCCTTGGCCTGTGCATGCTTAATCAGCCTTCATGTCTCCTCCTGGGACGCAGGTTCAGAAAATGGCAGCATTTAGATGATGCTACATCTAAAGACGGAGCTTTCAGACTCCTGACATCAGACATCTGCTCAGGCCAGAGTGAAGAATCAATGGTTTTGACAAGAAAGGCCTATAAGTCCCTGAAAGGTAACCTAGAAAACTGTTGTCATCAAGACCCACATGTCAGAGATGTCATCTACAGCAAAGCTAGTGGGAGACCAATAACAAATATTTCAGCTGCATGGCCTCCAGAATTAATGATTTTTAAAATCAATTAAAAGCCAGTGAACAGGAAGATCTCTAGTTCAAAGCCAATCTCAACAAAAGCAAGGCACTAAGCAACTCAGTGTCTCTAAATAAAAATACCAAATAGGGCTGGGGATGTGGCTCAGTGGGTGAGTACTCCTGAGTTCAGTCTCTGGTACCAAAAAAAAAAAAAAGGCAATGAAGCTAGAGAGTTTATTCAGATTTCCTGCCACTCTGACTGCCACCAGATCTTGGACTTCCCAGCCTCCAGAACCAGAAGCCAAAATAAACCTATTTTCTTTATAATTACCCAATCTTGGGTATTCTGTTATAGAAACAGAAAATGGACTAAGACAACCCTAGAACTCAAATATGGCCCCCAGGACCTGGCCAAACATGCAGATTCTCAGATCCAGCCCAGGTTCACAGCATCAGAATCTGCAGTTAGCAAGATCCCCAGAGAATATTGAACCATAAGTAAGCAAAGTTGTATATCCACCCACAAAAATAACAGAGTCTATCTCACCTTCACATTTGAACGGGAAGCCCAGACACTGCTTCTTGAGATGCTAAAATGGTATTTTTTACTCCACCAACCTCACAGAGCTGCTGCAAAGTGATTGGATTTTGTTCAGAGTTCCATTTTTGATTAAAAAAAAAAAGAACTAGTATGGCATGTACCAAGATGTTAACAGGGATTCTGTCTGAGTGGTGAAAGATTTTCTCATATTTGATCTATGATAAGTTTATGTATTTCATGCAGTGAATTATTTTGTATATATACAATAAAAAAGATAATCTTTAAAGGTATGAACATGCACAGTATTAGAAATGGGACATTCCTCATAAAGGACCTGCTGCACTCAGTATTTGCTTAGGCAGCCCTGGCCCTAGGAGCAGCCAGTCCAGTTTCCCTGGCTGGTATATGGTCCCTTCCTAACTTCTAGCCCTTCTGATTTCTGGTCCACTGTGTGCTGGAACCTTAAAGAGAAAAGCTATACAGGTACAGAGTTTCCATCAGCATCAACAGAGGCCTGAAAAGCAGTCCTATCAGCCCCTTAGAAAGATGCCTGGCCCAGCTGGGACCAAACCACAGTGGGCCAGAAAAACCAACAGACAGGAAAGGAGTGTGAATCCTAAACTTTTACCACACTTCAGAACTAGAAAAATTCTAAGAAAAGGAAGTTTCACTTCTCAGCTCTCGTCTAGGACTAAGGGCAGGGCTGGGCTGGAAGCAAAGCTGGCTAAGCAAGGCTGAGCAGATTAGAAACCTTGAAAACCAACACAGGTCTTACAGCCCTGGCCGCACACTAGAATCCCCTGGAGAGTTTTCCAAATTCCAATATCCAGGCCATACTACAAACCAATGAAACCAGGATCTCTGGAGGGGCATCAGGTATTGTTTTTAAGTCCCCACATGATCCCAGTGTGCAGCCAAGGCTGAGAACCAGTGGTCCAGGGTCAGCAAAGTATCTCTGAAAAGAACCATATGAAGCATGTGAGCTTCATGCTCTCTGTCTTGACTGCAGTGCCACCAAAGTGTAGAAGCAGCCAGAAAGGCCTGAACCCATGAGTGTGGTTGTGTTCCAAGGAAAACTTTATTTACAAAACAGTCTGGGGCAGGTTTGGTCTCAGGTTTGTAGTTTGCCCAATTCTTGGTCTACAGAAAAGATATTTCAGCTTGAGTAAGGATGGGCATCCCTGGGAGAGTTTATTAACCCCAGCCCCACTCTTAAGTGTCTCATTTAATCCACCTAGGATTTGCATTTTTGACAAAGCCCTAGCAACTGTGATGCTGATTTGTAGCCATTTAAATTTGATCTCAGAACCTTGCTTATGGTGAGCAGAACCACTCCCCAGTTATTCCCAGAGTATCTGGTGCATCAGGTCAGACCTCACCTCGGCCTACTTCCCCACAGGCCCTATACCCAGAGGAAGCCAAGGGACTTGCAGGGAAATAAGGTGGTGGCAGCTTCCCTGGCTTATGCCTATTGCAGACCAGCTCCAGAAAGCACTTGCCCAAGGTTGTTCCACACATTCAACTCTAAGTACCACCAATTTCAGTCTCCTCTATTAGAAGTGGGAAAGGCAAACCAGGCAACCAGTAGCCCCATCCCAAAGAGGCAAGATAGGCCTGGGACTGTAACATTGGTTCACTTTATGGTTTGAATCTAGCCCTTGCTGCTCTGCCACTGCAACTTATTTTTTAAATGGACATGTTTCTCTCTCTTCCTCTTTCCTTGCTCCTCCCTCAACTCCTCCAACCCCAATCTCAGAGGAAACAGGATTATCTTTCTTCCCCATCCTAAGCAGATTTATCTGTCCCTGAGTACACACCCACTATAAGAATTGAGTCATCCAGACTTTGGGGATGGTACCAGAAGGTCTCAGAAATGACTATCTCCCAAATTAACAAGTGAATTACAACTCCAGACAGAGAATACATGGAATGTAGCCTTTGAATCACCTCAATAAAAGCCCCCTGTTCCTGCTAATGGGCAGAATCACAGCCTTTGGAATAGGAGTCCCCTGTGTTTCTCTTTTTTTAGCAAAGCAATAAACCTTCTTTTTCCTTTTTCTCTAAAGCATGTCCTTGATATTGGATTGGCATCGGGAACAAGGACTGAGCTTTTGGCAAAAGGACCTCCACAGAACCAGCTCTTGAGAGGGCAGTGGTCAGCACCACCCCAAATGCTGCCCATCTGCTGCCTTTTCAAGTTGAAATATGAGCAGCTTGGCTCAGAATCTGGGTGCATTTGTGTGTGCTCTGAGTAGCCCTCCAGGCTGGACACTGGCCATCATAGAAGCCTGCACTGTGCTGTAACATTAATCATAATTAGGCAGGCACTGGGCCACACAATACCCTCAGCCCTGCAGAAGTTCCACTACATGACATAAATGTCAACACAATTGCAAGTGCCTCAAAACTCTGAGAGTGACAGCAATCATGAACACTATTCCCTGCAAGACTATGGCCAAGTCATAATGACTTGCAGATGTCTAGTCCAGCAAAGCTAATGAGAGCCACCAAAATGTCACCACCTTCCTTACAGAAATATCTTTCTGACAACCTGGGCCTTCACTGTCTCAGACCTAAGGTACCTTCTGCCTCTTTTGGCCTAGCACTTGCTCACTTTTCCATTCTCATTAAGTTCTCAGCCGGCCAGCCTGGTAGCTCTAAAAGGTTCATTGAGCAAACAGAGACCCACCTCCAAGAGGACTTAAACCTTCTTCTCCTGACCCCGGGGCCCAAGCCACAGCTTTTTGTGGATAGGGAAAATCCATGCTACTTTGGGTGTCAAGCAGCAGGAGGAGGAGAAAGGGGAGTGAGAAGCAACTATCACAGACTAGAGCAAACTATGAGGCTAACAGAGATGGAGGAAGAAGGCAACAGCCCTACCTGGGTTGTCCCACAAGGGTCTAGGTAGGTGGCAGGACCATTTGGGGGTCTCTGCAGTTAGGATTTGGCACATTCAAGGAGCAAAACACCCCCAAGCACCCATTTTGGACACAACACTAAGTTTTATTAACAAGTAGCATCAGAAGCAGAGACCTCTTGACTCCTTACATCCTAGTGCAGAGGTTTTAGCCTTTGCCTCTGGGAAATCACCTGGGACCACTTGATGTATTTGCCCTGGATGTGGCTCATGTTTGAGAACCACTGCCAGAGCACTCTCTCTGTGCTGGTGGAAATACATATCTGAGTGTAGGTGGGAGGGGAAGCATGTAGACTGATACTGGGGGAATGGGAAAAAAACAGGGGATGGGGTGGAGAATAAGTTTAAGAAGGAAGTGTCAGCAACAACCTATAACCTGAGTTTCCACCTCTGTTGAAAACCAAGTAAATTCCTACTACTCCAACCAACCTCCCCATAGATAGCAGTTACTGACTCTGGACAAAATCAAAATCAATCACCTGCAGGCACTAAGAAGTTCCCCAGGACAGGGAGATGCCAGTGGAGTCCTGACACTTGGAAGAAGGGAGGCCCATGGGAATTTCCAGTGCCCAAACTTCTACCTGCAGAAAACTCCAGCCAACTTCAGAGCAACTGAAATTCCGAAGCAAATGCACAGAACAGCAGAGAACAACATTGGGCTGCCACAGCCCAGGATAGTGAGGGGCAGGGTCTGGGAAAGGAGGAGCCAAATACCATCCTTTCAGCCCCATCCATTGAATCCCTGGGGACCCACCGCTAAGCCCCAGGTAGCAGCATGACTTGCAGTTGATTAAAAATGCAGATTCACAGCCCTGCCCTAGACCCACTGGATCAGAACCTTAAGTTGGGGCCCATAATCCGGCTTTCATTTTGTTTGGTTTGCTTTGATTTGTACTGGGGATTGAATTCAGAGGCACTATACTATTGAGCTATACCCCTAGTTATTCTTTTTTTTTTTTGAGACAGTCTCAATAAGTTGCTGAGGCTGGCCTTGAACATGCAATCCTCCTGCCTCAGCTTCCTGAGTCCCTGTGATTACAGATGTGTGCTACCACTCCCAACAGGACTCCATTTTAATATGATGCATACCTGATTCACATGCACAAAGTTTGAGACTCGCGGTTGAAGGTTCTGTCTGACTCTGAAATAATAGGTTTGGGATTCTTAGTCTTTGAGGCTCTTTGCTGCTCCTGGACTCCCATTTCTATAACCAATTGTAGAAGTGTGAAACTACAGGACCAGAAACCAGGACTGTGTAGCCATTCTGCATTCAGTAGATTGAGACCCAAGTGTCCCCTCAACCCAAATCCCAGAACTCAGCTGCCCTGTCATTCTATCCCTTGTAGAGATGAAGACTCATAGCTGAAGACTCATGGTTGCACTGAGGATGAAGCAAGTCAGTACACCAGAAATGCTTGCAGAGTAGGTGTTCCATAACTTCCAGCTCTGGTCATGGCAGTGGAAGCTGAGGTAACCTGAGGTCTGCAGAAGGAAGGGCAGGGAGTTGTCACACTCTTCTCAGAGCCACAAAGATCCCAAGAACTCAGAAGATTTTGGAAGGTCACTCTGAGCTCAAGGTCTACCAGATACTCCCTCTCCAGAAGCACCTGTGATGGGAGGTGCCACATAAGTGGTTTCCACTCCAGTGAAGCACACTACAGGGCACAGAAATTCAGGACAGTCGGTGTTGCCCACCATTGAGCTATGCCATGCTCAGCTCCTGCTCTCTATCCTCTGCCCCAATCCCCCTGAGTGCTGGAGCTACTTCAGAGATAGGGAAGTTTCAACAAGTGCAGGCACCACGGATGTGACCAGGAAGAGACAGTGAGCCAACAAAGCCCAGGGTAAAAGCTGAAGATAGCACACATGGTGGACACAGCACAGGCTCTGGATTCAGACTCTGCCTCACACATGCCTTAGTTGCTGACCTCAGGCAGTTACATGCCCATTTTATGCTGTTATTACAACCAAGCTCATTTTGTCCACTACCAATGGGCCAATGCCTGAATCAACAAGTTTTGCAAAAGAGAAAGAGGTTCATTCAAAGCCAAACTTGAGAAGTGGGATCTAGGCTCAAATCCACCACCCTAGAGGATAGTGCTTAGGGGGTATCTATGAGATAAACAAGCAGGATAGTTGGAGGCTCAGGGAAACACATTTGTAGGTATGGAAAATTGAAATAATTGGTTATCTGCGCATGCATGATCAAACTTCACAGCGATCCATGAGATGTGTGTTCAGAAAATGGCGGCATTAGTGTGATCTGAGAGTGAAGTTTGTAGCCTCTTGACACCAAAATATTACCCATCAAATGACTGGAGCAGGCTCATGTGAATGGTCAGGGGTTTTGATAGGTCTGAGATAAGATAGGCAAAAGCAGCCTCCAAGTTCCCGAAAAATTACTTGAACAATTGTTGCTATAGTGACTTACATCAAAGGTGTGAGCAATAGCAAAGTCAATGGGAGCATGGTTATGTTTAGCTACATAACCTCTAACAGTGGAGATAAAAGCAAGGAACTAAAACTAAGTCAAAGTCAGGCACGGTAGCACACACCTTCAATCCTAGCAACTGGGGAACCTGAGGCAGGACAATCATAAGTTCAAGGTCAGCCTGAGCAACTTAGTAAAACTGTGTCTCAAAATAAAAATAAACAAAAATGACTGAATGTTGATCAGTGGTACATCACTCCCGAGTTCAACCCCCATTACTGCAAAAATTAAAAAATAAACAAATAACTAAATAAAACCTCACCTCATTAAAACCAATCAAAGTAAGAGGGTTTATTCAGTGTTTCCTTTGGTTTCTCCATATATTTTAGCTATAAAATCAATTCAAATACCTGCCTCATAAGATGGGTATGAGCTTAAGGGCATACAAGGGGGCCTGCACATATTAGGTACTCATTACATGGTGTTTGTCATGCCCCCATTCATGATCTACAGAAATACAAAATGTAAGCAAGTTTCTTGGCCAAAGGGGCTTTCAAAAGTTGACTTGGAACTCACTGGAAGGACACAGATAACCTCAGAAAGCCCCTAAGACTCACCACAATGCTTTGGTCCTATCCCTCCTTCTGTGTCCACCAGACAGAGAAACTGCAAGGCAGAATCTAGGAGTGTGCAGCCCAAAGAGGGCTATTCCCAAGGGGTCTCATCATTGTTAGAGAAGGTTGGGAAATCATCCCTAGGTAAGAGGGATTCTGGCCAACTAACCAGAAAGCAACTCTGAAGCCAGGCTGAGCATAGAGCAATTGAATTTGTTTACAGTTCCATGAAAAGAGGATCTTCCAACCAAGAAAGGCTCTGGTATCCAAAGGCTGTAACTCAAACACTGGAAATATCATGACAAAGAAATTGGGCCATCCAGTTCTGGAATCCCCACAGATGTGGAAATACTTGGATTCTAGTTATAAAACCCATGATTCAGGTGGCCATGTTGTACTTCCAATTGGAGGGCAACATAATATCCAAGATTTGCTTCAAAATACTCCAACAAGAAAAAATGAATAGTTTATATGATCGGAGCTGTGAGCAGAGATAAAAGGAAACTAGCAAGATTGTTGGAGCTAAGAAAGCAGATCTTCTTACTTTTGTGTATGTGGGAAGTTTTTGATAATAAAAAGTTGAGATACTTCATTCCAATCCCTGTTTTCTATGGTAGTAACTACTTTCCAACAATCTCTGGCCAGCAGTGACTAGAACCACCAGCTCATCCTGGCTGTAGAGAGTGAATGGCACACAGCCCTCTTGACTCTATCTAGGACCTTACAATGAAGCTAGAAATTGACATCTGAAAGGCAATCAGGATGGATTGGTCCATCTTTCCTGCACACCCCCTCCCATCTTCCCTCCAAATAGCCAATAGCTAATTGTTGACTGTTTCCCAGGAGGAGCCTTAGAACTCCTCCTCTGACTGGGATATCTTCAGAAGCATGAATCTGATCCTGTCCTCCAACTATCAGGGTCAGCATTGGAAACACCCTGCCACACCTTTCCAACCTTGTCATCCAGGTGTGTGCTCTGTGCACCCTCTGGGAATTCCAGCTCTGAGCATATCTCCCACACCAGTCTTTCACCTGGAGGGCCCTCTCCATGTCTACAGATCCATGCTTCCCACCTGCAGACCCAGGCTGAAAGGCACTACCACAGTGTCTTCCTCATACCCACTGCTGGACCCCATCTCTCTTGTTTGCTCCATTGACCTCTGCCTCCAAGTTCCCCTAACATATTACCTGTGCATTCAAGGTGGCAATGGTTTTTACCAGTGTTGCAGCCATATAGTTACCTCTCCTGTCTCTTGACTGCCTGACTGGAGACATTGCCTGCCCACATCCTTCCCTTTATGTGACCTGAGCACATGTCCATGCCCCACAGCTCTGACCAAGTGGCTCCATATAATACCCACCCCAGTCACGGATGAGTGGTCCATGAGAAACTGGCTTATTTGAGGCCAACGACAAGATGTGTGGAACAATAACAAAGAGATGAAGGTTGGTCTCTGAAGACAGAATGAGGAGACTGAGGAGCTCAGAGTGGTCAACAGTGTGTCTCCTGATTTTGGAGGGAGTAAGTGAGAGAGTTTCACCAATATACAGAAAGAGGTCTTCCAGAAGAATCCATGTGGCTCCCAGGATTCTCCTGGACCTCAGGACCCCAATGCATCATGGAGGGAAGGACCCCAACCTTCCAAGAAGTTTTTCTTTGCTGAGTTACTTAATGTTGTATTCTCTCAAGTGTCCTTAGCAAATGCTGAGACTCTTGAGAGGACACATCCCCTCTCAAGTATCTTCATTATTCCTTGGAGTTGGAGCAGAGTCCTATAATTATGGAGCCAGTAAGTGTGACCTGCATGTCTATGATTGTCCTGGAAAGAACCAGCATTTGTGGGATACTGAGTCAAACTTGTCAGAAGGGACTTAAGGAGGTAGGTGTGTTGCACCATTACAAAGCCAGGTATGGAGGGTCCACAAAGGGTAAATGACAGTTTCTGACTGGATCCTTGATGTCCCCTCCTCCCGGAGTGCTCTGTGGGGGAATCCCTAAGAAAACTGACATGGAGCTGCTTTTAAGCAGCTTGATTGACTTATATGCCTTCAACCTGGTTTGATGTCTCTATGTCCCATTCATGCCTCTAGCTTCAAAATCTACTGAGTAAACAAACCACATAGCCAGGCATGGTGGTGCACGCCTGCAATCCCTGCAGCTTGAGAGGCAGGGATCACAAGTTCAAAGCCAATCTCAGCATTTGGTGAGGCCCTAAACAACTTAGTAAGACTGTCTCAAAGTAAAAAATAAAAAGGGCTGGGGATGTGATTCAGGGGTTAAGCACCCCTGAGTTCAATTCCCAGTACCAAAAACAAAAACAAAGAAACAGGAACCACATATACATAAAGAGCATTCTTTCCTCAACTAGAAGAGTTTATGCCAATCTGTCACCTACAGACACTAATGTAATGGAACAACCTCCGAGGTATCCAGACAATCTTCCTAACCTCTCCCCTCATGCTTCATTTTGTGTGACTCATACCCGCTGTCCTCCTGCCAGAGTCTGTGGGAGAAAAAAATATGTGCATCCTACCTGCAGGAAACACAAGTGAAAACATGCCCCCACAGGTAGCATGGGTCACCTCCAGGCTGGGACCTCACTCCTGATTTAAATGCCACCTGCCCAAGGACTTTCAAAACTGACAAATAACTGGGGAATCAACACCCAAACAACTAAATGACAGATGCAACCAGTTGTCATACCCCACACATGCCTGAGGTGACTGGTTTTGGTTACTGTGGTGATTTCAACTTGGCAGCATGTTGACCAGAAGTATCTGGACTTTTGGGGAAATTAACCAACTTCAAATTTTTCTGAAGGCCTTAAATATCTCTACAAGGGCAAAAAGACAGAATAGAGACAGGCAGGCCATGCCCTGATGTGAAAGAGGGGATATAAGAGCAGTAGCCTCCACCTGGGAGGGCACAAGGGAGCACTGTGAGAACAAACCCCAAGAGTCCACAGGACAGTTTATTACATGGGACTCTAACTCCACTCTCCAGCTTTCAGGTATGCTGTGAGTGGAGATAGAAGCTTGGAAAGCAGAAACACATAATGGGCCTGAGCTATTTGCCTTCTGACCATGTGTCTCTCCTGGGTGTAGGTCAGTGACCAGGGCAAAGCCAGCAATAGAGGAGCAAGGAGCACACAGGGAGTTCAGCTGAAAAGGTGGAGTGGACAGGAGCCAACTGAGCCCACTGACCACAGTGTAGCCCTCAGCAACATCCTGGTCCCTGGGCACTTTCCCCAAGAACCAGAAACTTCCTGTAACCTCCAGCACAGAGTCTGACATCTGCTGAGAATGCTCAGCTCCTTGAATCCTCTTGTCTCAAATTCATCATCTTTGCATCTAGATGACCACCTTGTGTTCACAGTCTCACACACACACACACACACACACACACAGAGGCACATAGCGTACACCACACACACACACACACACACACACTCTCTCTCTCTCTCTCTCTCTCTCTCCTCAAGCCTCTTTCTCCACAGCTGATTCTACTAAAGATTTGGAGAAACAGAACTTATATTTCAAGACAAGATAATTTCATATTTCATGTTAGACATCCCATCCAGAAAATGCCTGAATGCTTCATCCAATTCCATCTCCTGCCTCATCCTCTCTCTCAGTCCCTCTTAGAGTCGTGGTTCCATATAAAGTGTGCTCTGTCATCTATTTTCTCTTTGCTGTCCACAGCCTTCACTTCCACCTCAAAGCACTGACCATGCTCTCTCCCTTTGCAGAAGCAACTGTGGAGCCAGCTTATAAAATGATTTCCCACTCTTCTTCAGATGCATCCAGCCAAGCCCAGTCCAAGACAGTAAGAGGTAGCTGTCCTCTGTTGGAGACAAGGGATATCAAGCAGATGTCAGCAAGGATCAGAGAAAAACATGCAGTATCAGAGAGCACAGGACTCCATGAACAGTACAGGGGGAAATGTTGACTGAAAAATGACTCAGACACTCTTAGTGAGAGTGAGGGCTTTTTTCTGGAAATGCCATGGTTTCCTTCCAAATTCCCAATTATTAAATGGACCCAGAGACTTTCTAAAGGTTTTTGAGGAGAAAGTGCAGCGAGAACTCAGTGCACCATGCTGTGCTGGCTCTGAACAGGCTGTTCCTTCTGTCACCTGGCAGCTTGGTGACTGCCTGACAGAAGCAATGCTGCTGCTACCACTGTGTGACCTATGAGTCAGGTTAGGAAAGGCCAGGCACCTCTGGTGACCCCTCTCAGGACATTCTAAAGTCTCATGCTAGAGACACCACACAGAGAGACTTCACAGAGAAGAGACAGACCACACAGGCAGAGGAAGTAGATGCAGGCCAGCCTCATCCAGCTGCAATGCAAGAGGGGCCAGGAAGGGCCTAGAGCTATACCTGTACCCTGAGCCCAGAAGACTCTGAGATTGGGAGAGGGAGGAAATCCAGTGATGGTCCTTGTCTCAAGCTACTGAGTAAGGGATGGTCAGTTATAGGGCAATAGATCATCTGAATACCTGTTTTTTTACTTCTTAATGCAAATCTCTGTTTTCAGGTCTTCATGACCCCTGAGAGAAGATGATGTCTTTGAGTAAAGGAGGAGGAGGGCCAGAAGTGAAAAGGGACAAACGCAGGCAGGCAGAAAGGCAAAGACATGAGAACCAACCACTGAACTGAAGAATTCTACCAACACTGTGCTTCATTCAGCACAATGTATGTAGGAAGATTTTGTCTGAGGCAGCACCCAAAGGTATAACCAGGAACCTCTTTCTCCTCATGAGCCCCACTGCTCTGGCAGAAGCAAGAGTCAGCCTGAGATCAAGGCCCTGCTCAAGTCTCCACCACCCAGCACCTCAGCTACCCCATGTACTAGACTCAGAGGGGGTTGATGTTACAGTCCCCATGACGACTCAGGCAGGGACATCACTGCCCAGATAAAGACAGAAGGACCCTGAGATTACTAGCAACTACTCCACATTGAGAGTCACTGTGAGTGTCTCTTTATCATTGCATCCCCTTCACAACAGTGACATCAATCAAATCTTACAGAACTGGTTTGTGAGTGTGGCTTATTGTGTAAAGATCTTAGATCCCAGTTCTCCAACTTGAAAGCACAGCAGTGCCTTTTCTTATGAATCATGCATGTCTGACTGAAAATCAGCCACACAAGATATACACAAAGAGCTGTGCACCCGGATGTCCATCACAGACACTTACCTTTATGAAAAATTATATAGGAGCTGAACAAATAAGTTGCATGCTATAGATTATAAAATTATTTTAAATAAATATTATTGTGTATATTTAAGGTATAGGTTATGATGTTTTAATATACATATATAGGTACAATTATTATAACAGTGGAACAAATTTACATATTTATCATCTCACATAGTTATATATTATGGTTTAGAAATGAGAAGTACCTCAAAAGTTCATGTGTAAGACAATGCAAGAAAGTTTAGAGGTGAAATGATAGGGTAATGAGAGCTTTAACTTAATCTGTGCATTAATCCACTGCTATGGATTAACTGGGTGGTAACTGTAGGCAGATTGGGAGTGGCTGGAGGAGGTGGGTCACTGTGGACGTATCTTTGGGTTTGTATTTTGTCCCCATTGATCAGGGTGCTCTCTGCTTCCTGATTGGCATGCCCTAAGCTGCTTTCCTTTGCCATGCCCTTCTGCCATGATGTCCTGCCTCACCTCAAGCCCAGAGCTGTGGAATCAGCCATATATGGACTGAGACCTCTGAACTCATGAGCCCCAGATAAACTTATCTTCCTCTGCATTGTTCCTCTCAGGTCTTTTGGACACAGCAATGAAAAGCTGACTAAAACAAATTGGTACCATGAAGTGAAGTTGTTGCTATAACTAACCAGATGATGTGATTCAGATATTTTTGGAGCTTCTTTGGAATGTGGTGGCAGAATTTTGAAAAGTTTAGAGATGCAAGCTGGAAAAGCTTTAGAATGATGTAAGTGGAGCTTAGCAGGCAATTCTGGTGGGAACTGAAGAAGGATAAGACTATAGACAGTAAAGACTGGGCTCATGAGGTTTTAGAGGAGGGCTCTATCAGAAATATAACTAGAGGCCATTCATGCTATGTTCTGGCAAAGAAGTTGTCTACATTTTGCCCATGTAGACTTTTGTAAGGCTTTATTTAAAGGTGTTGGACTAATTAATCTGGTGGAGGAAACTTAAAATGCAGTATTGATGTGGTAGCATGGATATTTCTGGAAAATTTACTCTGATAATCAAGAGCAGAAAGCAGAGCAGAAAGCAGATCAGAAAGATTTGAAAAGCTGGCAGTTTGGCCAGAAAAATTCTAGTGAACTGAGATTGAGGAAGTTTTGATTGTTAAAGACATTACAGCCACTAAGGAAATAATAAGTATTTTGAGCAGAGATAATATAAAAGATGGTTTGAGGGCATCTCAAGAATCGGTAAGACCACACCCATCTCATGATGATGGGTGTAAATGTTCCTTTGAAGAGAGACCATGGGGGCACTCTGATTCCATGGTGGGGGTTGGGGGTTTCCTAGGAAGTTTTTTCACCATGCTCAGCCACCCATGCACTCAGAGGTTGCTGTAGTTATGGTCCCAAGAGGCTTGGCTACTGCTCAAGATGGTAGCAAACCTTGGCATCAACCATGTGGTTTCAGTTCTGTAGGAATGCAGGATGGTAGAGTTAGGGGGTCATAAAGGCTTCCACCAAGATTTCAAAGGAAGGCCTAGGAGGCCAGGCAAAGTGTAGCTGGGTCAGAATACCTGCAAGCAGCCCCTGGGAGAGCAACACATGAAGATGAGAATGAAGCCAAAGCTGCAGTGGAGACCCTCAAGATTAAGAGATGCCAGTAGCGTGGGACATATGCCAAAGAAAGTTGCAAGAACTGAACTAATCAGAAACAAACCAAGAGGGAGGCCATGTGGGTTGCAAACAGCAAGACTATAAGGGCAGAATTATATAAGTCTTTTAGAGAAAACATTATAATGTTGTGTGCCCCAGGTGCAAAACATGGAGCTACAGAACTTATTTGCCCAGCTGGATTTCTGTTTTGCTTTGTCTCATCCCTTCTTTCTATTTCTCCCTAGTGGAATGGAAATGTTTATTCTGTACCATTACATATTGGATGTATGTAACTTGCTTTTGATTTTTATGGAGCTCACACTGAGAGTTTGCCTTGAGTCTCAGAGGAGAATTTGGACTTAAACTTCTGGGTAATGCTAGAACCGTTAAGACTATGGGGACTATTTAAAATGGACTAAATGTATTTTGCATTGTGAAATAGGAATGAGTTTTGGGGGGCCAAGGGTGCAATATTATGGTTTAGATATGAAGTGTTCCCATAAAACTCATGTGTGAGACAATGCAAGAAAGCTTATAGGTAAAATGATTGGGTTATGAGAGCTCTGACCTAATGAGTGCATTAATCCACTGATATGGATTAACTGGGCAATATCTGTAGGCAGATGAAAGTGGCTGGAGAAGGTGGGCCATCAGGGCATACCTTCGGGGTCTATATTCTGTCCCTGGTGAGCAGCACTCTCTCTGCTTCCTGATTTCCATGTCCTAAACTGCTTTCCTCTACCATGCTCTTTTGCCATGATGTCCTGCCTCACCTCAGGCTCATAATTATGGACTTGGCTGACCACGAACTGAGATCTCTGAAACCATAAGCTTCAAATAAACTTTTCTTCCTCTATGTTGTTCTTTTCAAGTCTTTTGGTCATAGTAATGAAAAAACTAAAACATTCCCCCATTTTCCCAAGTGTAGCAAGAGCAGCTACAATCTATTCATTTAGCAAAATCCTAAATATAACACACTCTGTTAACCATAATCCTCATGTTGTACATTAAATTTTTGACTCTCTCACCCTATGTATCTGGTAGTTTATATCCATTGAGCTTCATCTCCCTACCCTATTTTATTCTTTATATATTTCACTTTTTAATGTTCCATGTTTGTAATATATCTTTTTTGTGTAGTTTATTCAACTTAGCATAAAATCCTCCAGGTCCACTCATTTTGTGGCAAATGGCATTATCTCATCCTTTTTTAAGGACAAATAATGTTCCATTGTGTGTGATTGTGTGTGTGTGTATGTGTATGTGTGTGTCTACATACCACATTTTCTTTATCCATTCATCCACTGGTGGACACTTAGGTTGTTTCCATATCTTGACCATTGTGAATGATGTGGCAGTGAACATGAGAAGGCAAATATCTTTAGGAGGTAGTGATTTTGTGTTAAAAAATATCATTTAAGGCACATACTATAGTGTGTGCATTCTTGTGTGTGTTAAACTTCAACAAGAAGTTCACACCAAACCTACATTTTTAAAGAAAACATAATGACATGGGTAAATGCTAATTACGTAAAGTTAAATTAAAGAGAACTGCATATACAACATGAGCCAAATTCTTAAAATAAACATAGATAAATAAATGTATGCATATTTTACCAAAAATATTAATAGAGATTACCTATGGTTAGTGAGATTATGTGTGCTTTCTTTTTGTTTGTTTTCTCCATTATCTTCTGTGGTATAATGATTCAGATTTTCCATATAGAATATTGGTAGATGGATGGATGGATGGATGGATGGATGGATAGATGGATAGACAGATAGTCATATAGATTGATAGAAATGGATAGAAATCCACCCCAGCCTGTCTGCATCTGTTATCCACTGTCTGTCCAGCACTGGACTGGGGCTCAGGTCTGAGGAAGAAGCCACCGTTGAAGTGTTACTAGGAAGTGTTATAGTTTGTATCTGGAATGTCCCCCAAAATCCTGTACTAAAGTCTTGGTCACAATCTGAGCCACTATTCAGAGGTTATGGAACCTTTAAGAGGTGGGGCATACTTGGAGGAAGTTAGGTCTTTGGGGGCATGCCCTTGATGGGAATATTGTACCTAAGTCCCTCCTTCTCCCTCCCCCTCCCCTTTCTCCTTCTCCGTCCCTCTTCCTCTCTCTCTCCTTCCTGGCCCCCATGAGATGAGCAGACCTCCTCTGACATGAGCTTCCATTGCGATGTACTGTGTTGTCACAGGCCCAAAACAACAGGGCCAAGTGACTATAACTGTGAGCCAAAATAAACCTTTCCTCCTAATAAGTTAATTTGTCTCAGGCATTTGTTACGTCGATAAGAAGCTAACTAGATAGAAAGCCTCAGTCTTTTGACATTTTTACATGAAGCACCTGCTTGTCCTATCATTGCTATCAAGTGCACTCTGCTGGGATCCCTCTTTCCCACTGGGCATAGGCTCACCAAATAGGATGGCTCACATTTCCCTTTTTTCTTATGTCCTTAAAATTCAGAACTGCTCATTTTAAAATGTCCATCGTTTTTTTATTCACAGATCTTCTCCTTCCCTGAGGGGGCTAGATGTGCCCTGGGGTAGCTGGGGATGGTGTGTTTTGGTCCTTTACCCTTCCTACTGGGAGCCTCCAGGTCCTGGCTTCTGGGCTGGCCATACATTGTAGATCACATCTGGGTCCATTCACAAGCAAAGTTACAGGCAGACACCCCCTCTTTGTGTGAGATTTTCTTAGGAAAGCCTCTCCCCTCTGAAGGGCAAAAAGATGTTGGCTTTTTTCTCCAGAGGACCCCAACACCTCCCCAGAAACCCACCAGCCATGTGTCCCCACATGAATTGCAATAGACTCAGAGACTGGGAGGCTGGAGGCTGAAGGAAATTAGTCCTCCAGGGCTCACAGCAGGGAAGAAGAGAAGTATGCAGGCCAGGGAACCAAGGAGAAATGCTGCTGAGACATGTGAATGTCCCCTCAGCTTCTTCATGTGATGCCTACAGGCCCGGCCATGATAAAGGGCCCAAACTCTTATTATGCAGTTTTATACTTTTGGGGGGATGGGGGTCTACTGAGAATTGAGCCCAGGGGATGATCCACATCCTCAGCCCTTTTTATTTTTCATTTTGAGACAGGGTCTCACTAAGTTGTCCAGACTAGACTTGAACTTGCAATCCTCCCCCCTCAGCCTCCTGAGTAGCTGGAATTACAGGCATATGCCACCGTGCCTAACAGGTTTCCCCTCTGTACAAAAGCACTTGTATGGCTTGATGATCCCTGCAGTTTTCAACTTTGGTCTCTTCAGAAAGCTCATCACAGTTGATGACTCAAAAAAGGTACTCACAAGGGCCTGGACTTCTGTCCCAAGCCACCATTTGCAGTCCAGCTCACACTCTATTTGTCTTTCTCTGGACAAAGAGGCATGGACCCCCTTATGCATATCCTGCTTAGGAGCATCTGAGGGGACATCATCATGGGGTAAGGGCAATCTACTGTTAATGGATAAGATATAATGATGCTGAGGAGAGGTGCTCATCCCAGAGAGGACAGTAACACTGGTTTCCCTACTACTAAACCCACCAATGAGAAGACACACTCTGAAATTGGCTCACCTAATTTCCTCTGGATGTATATGCAGTAGTGGAATAACTGGATCATATGGCAGTTCTATTTTTTAATTTTTTAGGAACCTCCATTCATTTTTTTATCTGTTCATCAGTTGATGAACACTTAGATTTTTTCCACTTCTTGGCTACTGTGGACTGTGCTACAATAAACATGAACAACCAGATGTCTCTATAATATACTAATTTCATTTGCTTTGGATATGTACACAGTAGTGGGACAGCTGGATTAAATGATAGTTCTGTTTTTAATTTTTTGAGGAACTTCCCTGCTGTTTCCCATCATGCTGTACCAGTTTATACACCCACCAACTGTGTATAAGTCTTCCCATTTCTCCACATAGACCTGAGCAATTGTTACTTTTTGTCTTTTTCATAGTAGCCATGCTGATTAGAATGAGGTGATCCTGTTTTGGTTTACATCTGCATTTTTCTGATGATTAGTGAGGTTGAACTTTTCATACACTTATAGACCTTTCACATGTCTTCTATTGAGAAATGTCTATTCATATCCTTTGCTTATTTTTAAATGTGATTTTTTAATGTTCTCACTAATACCAAAAGCTTAATCCTTATCCCCCAATGCCAATGAAGACAAGGCTTTAAGAAAATGGAAAATGAAGTTTTATTGATTTGCTAGCAAATTAGAAACAAAACAGATTCTCAGAAACAGATTCTAACTGCCAAGGGAAACATAGGACTTTTAGAAAGGGGGATCCTGGAGCTGTTTTCCAAATATCATTATCAGTAAATATAATTAATGTTCAAGTTGTATCTTTAAGAACACTATTCTAATTTCCAGGTCTGGAGTTTCTATATTCTTATGGGTGGTGAGTGGAAGTACAGGTAACTCAGCTTAGGACAGGAAAAATGTTAATTTTCCTTACACTGCAGTTAGGAAGGGGAATGGGAGAGGGGTGGGAATGAGTTTTAAAATAAGTCACCAGTGGGCTGGGGCTGTAGCTCAATGGTTGAGCATCTGCCTAGCACGTGTGAGGCACTGGGTTCGATCCTCAGCACCACATAAAAATAAATAACTAAAATAAAGCTATTGTGTCCATCTATAACTAAAATATTTTTTAAAAAGTCACCAGTGGTTGATCAGCAAGTTTTATATTTAAATCATGAAGTGGACCCTTGCTACATCTCCACAAAAAAATTAGAACTGTTTGAGGTGATAGATACACTAAATACCCTGACTCCTTCACCCTGTACCCTGTAAATATGGACAACTATCATGCATCAAACAAAAATAAAAGAAAACTTTTTAAAAAGAAAAAAAGGAAGCCAGTTAGAGTGATTGCAGAGGGAGGTTCAGATTCAATCAGTAAACACTTGATCCCAGCTGGGCTCATATTTTATTCAGCTTTGCATCGCTACAACCAAAATACCTGATAAGACAACTTAGAGGAGGGAAAGTATATTTAGAGTTCATAGTTTCAGAGGTCTCAGTCCATAGGTGGCTGACTCCATTGCTCTGGGCCCAAAGTAAGGCAGAACATTATGGGGGAAGGGTGTGGCAGAGAGAAGCTGCTCCCCTTGTGGCATCCAGGAAGCTAGAGAGCTAAGGGGAAGGGGCCAGGAGGAAAGTGAAGCTTCCAGGGTACACCCTTAGTGACCCACCTCCTCCAGCCATGCCCCATCCACCTATTTACCACCCAGTCAGTCCATTCAAACTAGGATGTACTGATTAAGTTATAGCTCTCACAGTCCAATCATTTCACCTGCAAACATTCCTGCATTTACAGAGGAGCTTTTGGGAGACACCTCATATCCAAAGCATAACAGCCCTGCTCTGTAAAAGAAACTGTGTTCAAAGCACTGCACACAGTTACAAAATGAAAAGATTTCCGTAAAGCAAGCTGTGATGGAAATCTTGTCTAGAAACCCACCTGATGCTCTGACTTCCCAGGGAATTCACAAACACAGCTCACAGCACTTCCAAACAGGGCTTAAATATGTGAGGAAAACACATGTGAAAAGAGTCAGAATCCACCTAAAATATTAAAAATAACCAAATGGGAACCCAGGACTCCCCAGAAAATTGCTTGACAAATGCTTGAAATACATCATTTAAGAAATGACAAAGTGAAGAGCAAGAAAGAACACTGTGCAGAATAAAGCCAGGGTGGGTTTTATTGAAGGAAAAGAATATTTCTAGGCAGAAAAAAAAATCATGTAGATAATTTTACAAATTATTTTTTAAGATGAGTTAACAGGCAAAGATACATAAGACTTTTACTACCATCAGACTAAAAAATAAGCTAATGAGGACATCAGAGCCAATAAATACACGGGGCAGATACTCTCAGTCATCTATACAGGACTGGAACCATGAATTCCTACAGCCTTGGAGGAAGAAATTTCAACAGCCATTGAGTTTCAAAATGTGCACACTCTGACCCACTCACACAGGGAATTTATCCCACAGGGAATCAAGTAACAGAATTCAAAGATCTGTGAGTGTGGCTCACATACAGGGTAGCTTTCAGCGCTGCTTGAGTAAGAAAGAAACTGGGAAGAACCTGAATAGCCAGCAAAATAAATAGAGACAAATCTTTAAAAAGAGAAATGTTTAAGTAAATTATGCTATTGTCATTCTGCGAAATATTATGCAGCAAAACAAAAGAAGGAATTAGAGCTCTATCCATGGCCTTAATGAATGAACCAATGTACTTCTGGGATCTTTTACTTCACAGTGTAGATTTTACTATATCTAAATTTTATCTCACTGGAAACAAGCCAACCTCAAAGGCCACATTTGGATTCATTTGGATTCAGAGTCAAAGGGAAGCCAGGGTGAGCCAAGGTGCGCCCACCTGCAGACCTGGACCTTTCAGGTTCTTGGAGCCTCCATTCCATTCCTCTGTGCAGTGACTACCTTCCAGGTGCTTCATGGCCCCAGATGCTTTCCTGGCTGGAGTTATGACCTGGATTTTGAGTACTGTGTGTGCAAGTTTGAATTTAAAGAATTTTTCTTTATTTTTCTTTCTCATTTTCTCCAGAGCTTGAGGTCCTTCCATGTCTTACCCTATTCAACCCCTAAGCCTTTATCTTTCTTTGTCCCCAAAGCAGAAGAGAGGAAGTCTTTGCTGGGGAGATAACCCCACTGGGCCACTGACTCCATCCTAAGGGAGGCTCTGATACCATGGAGGGTGGCCCTCAGAGTGTCCTACAGAAGGGAGAGGGTGTTTGCCTACCAGCCATTGCTCCTCCCTGTTTGAAGTTGGTGGCTCCCCCACCTCTGTCTTCCAATGGAAAGAGAAGCAGGAATGCAAGCAGGTGACCTGTAGAAGGGTTGCAGGTTGACATTGTTCACTCCCTGTGATGGCTGGAGGCATAAAACAGAAAATCTCTTTTCTTGCTCCAACCCCATGAGTTCAGGCAGCCACAGACCCTGGCCCACCCACAGGAGTCAGCAGCCCAATATCCATTAGTGGCCCATGAATATGCTGTGGCCTGCCCTCCCTGGGGCAGCATTCCTGCTCAGTGTCCACAGCTTCCAAGCAATGATCTGGGGTCTGCAGACCCCATGTCTATGCCCTCGAAGCTACAGCCAATGTCATATCTCCAAGCTCAGTCTCTTCATTTCTTTTTTTTTTTTTTTTTTTTTAATATTTTTTTTTTAGTTGTAGATGGACACAATGTCTTTATTTTATTGCTTTGTATGTGGTGCTGAGGATCGAACCCAGGGCTTCACGCATGCGAGGCAAGCGCTCTACCGCTGAGCTACAATCCCAGCCCCAGTCTCTTCATTTCTGATGCAGCAAGTTCTGATGGAAACTTTGGGGTTCTCCCTCTGGAAGAGCAGCCCACATCTCTTTGATGGAAACTTTGGGGTTCTCCCTCTGGAAGAGCAGCCCACATCTCTTCTGATGGAGAGGAATTGCCTTGAGCCAGAGCTCATAAAGCAATCACACCTACCTGACAGCAGCAGTGCCAACCTTCCTTTGACAGCCTGGAAACATCCAAATAAATTGGTCACCAGGGGAAGTCTTCAGCCTATGGAAAATAACAAAACAAATTGACACTGGCAAGAGTTAATTAAAGCTTTTACAAGGGTTCATTCGAGAGGACCACTGAGTTCAAGCCAAAGCCCAAAGCACAGAGAAATTAATGAAATTCATACTTGCCCCCAGCCTAGACAACTAGTTAGGTACTAACAAGCCACCCACAACTAATAGAAGTTTATTCTTTCTATAATGACTTAATTTGCAAAAGCAAAGTGTGAAATTCAGTGTTCCTCCAATTGGAGAAAGAGGCAAGTATGTTCACTCATTTTTTTTTTTTTTTTTTTACAAAACATCTTAGCTTTGGGCAGGGATGAAATAAATTGGGCAAAGAAAGGTTACTAGACGCGACGGTACAACAAATTCTAATGATAACGCTTCTCTCTGGGAACTTGGCCAGGATTCCATCTCCTGATGACCAGAAGGTAGAAGGGAAAGTCAGAGTGGCTGAATGACCTGAGCCAGATGATGCCACCTGAGAGGAAAATACACAGAGCATGGTGTAAGATTTATGTTTTCTTTTCTATCAAAATTAAACCTATTTTGCAACACAGGCAGGTTTATTGTAACTGAAATTTATAATGGAGCCATTTTAAGTTAGGAAACCATGTGGTCAGAGTGGAGCCATTTTAAAATTTCTTAACGGGTATCCAATCACAACTGTAGCCCTTTTCAGTGCCCTTCCCAATTTTAAATTAGCTAATTGCATAGACTGCACCCCCAAACTCTTCCTATCAGGAGCACTTCCTATCTAGTGTTTGTTGGAGTCAAAAACTGGCAGCCTGCCCACCCAGGTGTACTTGTTCATCAGATTTCCTTTGAGGATACGCCATTCTGCAGAAGTATGCCCTTCCACAGAATTTTGCTTTGCTAACCTGTTTCCAAGCATGTGTTTGATTTCTTGCAGCACCTCAATATTTCTAAAAACAGGCAATTACCTCCACAAAGTGCTTGCTCAGAGGACAGCAACCATGTACCTGAGGCTACCTGAAGAATAGCTGGCAATGACCTCCCTCACAGGTAAACACTGTGGCTGGCAGCATGTGTCCAGATTTTTCAAAAGAGGACCAAGACTCTAGCTACCACTTAAAGTCTTCCAGTTATTTTAGGGATAATTGTACCCCCAAGAAACTGTAAGATTAAACCAGTGATTCTCAAAGTGAGGTCCTGGATAGGCAACATCAACTTCGCAGGTCAGAAAGGTACATGCTCAGACATCGGCCAGGTGTGAGGCCCTGCCATTGGGCAGTTACAAGCCCTCCAAAAGGTTCTGATGCACAATAGGAACAGAATTTCAGTTCCTTTTGAAATCACAGCTGGGAGAAAAGCCACTCATTGGACTCCCCAGCACAAAGGAGCCCAGAAACAACCAGATAGAAGATAGAAGAGCAGATAGAATAGGAAGCTGGATCAGGTAGTGAGCTCTCCCTCTCTGAAGGAGTTTGAACAGAAGCTAAGCAGTTGTTGGACAGAGTCATGGATCAATAAAACAGATTCATAGATGGATATGCTCTCAAGCAAATGTAGAAGTTAACTGTAGGATCTAGCAGAGTGGGCATGTGTTTACTGGACAATCTTCCAACTTTTCTGAAAAAGTTTTAAAATGTTTATAATAAAATGTTATGGGTATTGATTTTATATCCTGCTACTTTGCTGAAGGCATTTATTAGTTCTAGAAGTTTTCTGGTGGAATTTTTTGGATCTTCCAAATATAGAATCATGTCATTGGCAAATAGTGATAGTTTGAGTTCTTCTTTACCTATTTGTATCCCTTTAATTTCTTTCTTCTGTCTAATTGCTCTGGCTAGAGTTTCAAGGACTATGTTGAATAGCAGTGGTGAGAGAGGACATCCCTGTTCCAATTTTTAGAGGGAATGCTTTCAATTTTTCTCCATTTAGAATGATGCTGGCCCTGGGTTTAGCATACATAGCTTTTACAATGTGGAGGTATGTTCCTGATATCCCTAGTTTTTCTAGAGTTTTGAACATGAAGAGGTGCTGCATTTTGTCAAATGCTTTTTCTGAATCTATTGAGATAATCATATGATTCTTTTTTTTAAGTCTATTGATATGATGAATTACATTTATTGATTTTCTTATGTTGAAACAACCCTGCATCCCTGGGATGAACCCAACTTGATTGTGGTGCACTGTCTTTTTAATATGTTTTGTATGTGATTTGTCAGAATTTTATTGAGAATTTTTGCATCTATGTTCATCAGGTATATTGGTCTAAAGTTTTCTTTCCTTGATGTGTCTTTGTCTGGTTTTGGTATCAGGGTAATACTAGCCTCATGAATGAGTTTGGAAGGGTTCCCTCCTTTTCCATTTCATGGAATACTTTGAGGAGTGTTGGTGTTAATTCTTCTTTGGAGATCTTATAGAACTTGGCTGAGAATCTGTCTGATCCTGGGCTTTTCTTGATTGGTAGGCTTTTGATGGCATTTCCTATTCCATTACTTGAAATTGATCTGTTTAAATTGTATGACCTCCTCATTCAATTTGGGTAGGTCAAATTTGTCAATGTCTTCAATATTTTCTATTTTATTGGAGTATAAATTTGCAAAATAATTTCTAATTATCTTTTTTTCCTTTTTTAAAATAAAACATAAATTGTTTATTTCTGGAATATTCCTTTTAATATTTTCAGACCATGGTTAACTGCTGGTTACAAACTGAAGTATGCAGAAAGTTTGTTACAAAATGTGAAAAAAAAAAAAACATGGATAAGGGGGAACTACTGTACTGATCTTTTTTCTTTCTTTATATATTTTTTTAAATTTATTTTTAAAACATAAGAATGCATTTCAAGTCATAGTACATATATGGAACACAATTTTCCATCTCTCTGGTTGAAAACAAGATAGAGTCACACCATTCGTGTCTTCATATATGTACCTAGGGTAGTGATATCCATCTCATTCCACCATTTTTGCTACTCCCATTCCCCCTCCCCTCCCCCATCTCCCCTCACCCCATCCAAAGTTCCTCCATTTCTCCCATGCTCCCCAACCTCACCCCCATTATGTATCAGCATCCACTAATCAGAGAGAACATTCAGCCTTTGGTTTTGGGGGGTTGGCTTACTTCACTTAGCATGATGTTCTCCAATTCCATCCATTTACCTGCAAATGCAATAATTTTATTCTCTTTTATTGCTGGGTAATATTCCATTGTGTGATAATATATATCACAGTTTCTTTATCCATTCATCTATTGAAGGGCATCTAGGTTGCTTCCACAGTTCTGCAATTGTGAATTGAGCTGCTATAAACATTGAAGTGGCTACATTACTGTAGTATGCAGTTTTTAAGTCTTTAGGGTATAGGTCAAGGAGTGGAATAGCTAGGTCAAATTGTGGTTCTATTCCAAGTTTCTTAAGAAATCTCTATATTGCTTTTCAGATAGGTTGCACCAATTTTCAATCCCACCAGTAATGTTTGAGTGTGCTTTTTCCACCACATCCTCGCCAACACTTATTGTTGCTTGTATTTTGGATAACTGCCATTCTGATTGTTTTGATTTGCATTTCTTTAATTGCTAGAGATGTTGAACATTTCTTCACATATTTGTTAATCAATTGTATATCTTCTTCTGAGAAGTTTCTATTCAGCTCCTTAGCCCATTTATTTATTGAGTTGTTTGGGTTTGTGTGTGTGTGTGTGTGTGTGTGTGTGTGTGTGTGTTAAGTTTTGCTCTGATGTGCATGAGGCAAAAATTTGTTCCCAGAATGTAGGCTCTCTATTCACCTCATTGATTGTTTCTTTTGCTGAGAAGAACCTTTTTAGTTTGAATCCATCCCATTTATTGATTCTTGCTTTTATTTCTTGTGCTTTAGGAGTCTTGTTAAGGAAGTCAGGACCTAATTCAATATGATGAAGATTTGGACCTACTTTCTCAATTAGGCACAGGGTCTCTGATATAATTCCTAGGTCTTTGATCCACTTTGAGTTGAGTTTTGAGCATGATGAGATATAGGAGTTTAGTTTCATTTTGCTGCATATGGATTTCCATTTTTCCCAGCACCATTTGTTGAAGAGGCTATCTTTTCTCCAGTGTATGTTTTTGGCACCTTTGTCTAGTATGAGATAACTGTATTGATGTGGTTTTGTCTCTGTGTCTTCTATTCTATACTATTGATCTACATGTCTATTTTGGTGCCAATACCATGCTGTTTTTGTTATTATAGCTTTGTAATATAATTTAAAGTCTGGAATTGTGATGCCTCCTGCTTCACTCTTCTTGTTAAGGAATATTTTGGCTATTCTAGTTTTCTTATTTTTCCAAATAAATTTCATGATTGCTTTTTCTATTTCTATAAAAAATGATGTTGGAATTTTAATTGGAATCACATTGAATCTGTATAGTGCTTTGGGTAGTATGGCCATTTTGATGATATTGATTCTGCCTATCCAAGAGCATGGGAAATCTTTTCATCTTCTAAGGTTCTTTTCAATTTCTTTCTTTAGTATTCTTTAGTTTTTATTGTAGAGGTCTTTGACTTCTTTTGTTAAATTGATTCTGAAGTATTTCATTTTGGGGGGTGCTACTGTAAATGGGGTAGTTTTTCTAATTTCTCTTTCAGAGGATTCATCACTGATGTCTAGAAATGCATTTGATTTATGGGTATTGATTTTATATCCTGCTACTTTGCTGAATTCATTTATTAATTTTAGAAGTTTTCTGGTGAAATTTTTTGGATCCTCTAAGTAAAGAATCATATCATCAGCAAATAATGATAGTTTAACTTCTTCTTTTCCTATTCTTATCCCTTTAATTTCTTCTGTCTAACTGCTCTGGCTAGAGTTTCAAGAACTATGTTGAATAGAAGTTGTGAAAAAGGATATCCCTGTCTTGTTCCCATTTTTAGGGGAAATTCTTCCAATGTTTCCCCATTGAGGATGATGTTGGCTTTGGGTTTTGCATAGATAGCTTTTACAATGTTGAGGTATGTTCCTATTATCCCTAGTTTTTCTAATGTTTTGAACATGAAGAGGTGTATTTTGTCAAATGCTTTCTCAGCATCTATAGAAATAATCACATGATTCTTGACTTTAACTATATTGATGTGATAGATTTATTGATTTCCTTATGTTGAAACAACCTTGCATATCTGGAATGAAACCCACTTGATCATGGTGCACTATCTTTTTAATATGTTTTTGTATACAATATTCCAGAATTTTATTGAGAATTTTTGCATCAATGTTCATCAGGGATATTGGTTTGAAGTTTTCTTTCTTTGATGTGTCTTTGTCTTGTTTTGGAATCAGGGTGATACTAGCCTCATAGAATGAGTTTTAAAGGGTTCCCTCCTTTTCTATTTAATGGAAATAATTTGAGGAGTATTGGTGTTAATTCTTCTTTGAAAGTCTTGTAGAACTCGACTGAGAATACATCTCGTCCTGGGCTCTTCTTGGTTTGTAAGCTTTTGATGGCTTCTTCTATTTCCTTGCTTGAAATTGATCTGTTTAAGTTGTATATGTTCTCCTGATTCAGTTTGGGCAGATCATGTGCCCCTAGAAATTTGTCGGTGTCTTCAGGATTTTCTATTTTACTGGAGTAGAGATTTTCAAAAAAGTTTCTAATTATTTTCTGTATTTCAATAGTGTCTGTCATGATATTTCCCTTTTCATCTAAAATTTTAGTAATTTGAGTTTTCTCTCTCCTTCTTTTCATTAAGTTATCCAAGGGTTTATCAATTTTATTTATTCTTTCAAAGAACCAGCTTTTTGTTTTGTCAATTTTTTGAATTGTTTCCTTTGTTTCAATTTCATTGATTTCAGCCCTGATTTTAATTATTTTCTGTCTTCTTCTTCTTTGGGGATTGATTTGTTCTTCTTTTTCTAGAGCTTTGAGATGTAATGTCATGTCAGTTGTTGACATTCTCTTCTTTTAATAAATGAGCTTAACACAATGAACTTTCCTCTTAACATAGCCTTCATAGTGTCCCAGAGATTTTGATATTTTGTATCAGAGCTCTCATTTACCTCTAAGAATATTTTTATTTCCTCCTTGATGTCTTTGGTTATCCATGCATCATTCAATAGTGTATTATTTAGTCTCCAGGTGATGGAGTAGCTTCTATTTTTTATTTTATCATTGATTTCTAATTTCATTCCATTATGGTCAGAGAGAATGCAGGGTAGTATCTCTATTTTTTTGTATTTGGTAAGAGTTGCTTTGTGACATAACATATGGTCTATTTTAGAGAAGGATTCCATGTGCTGCTGAGAAAAAAACTGTATGCACTTCTTGATGGATGAAATATTCTGTATATGTCTGTTAATTCTAAATTATTGATTGTATTGTTGAGTTCTATGTTTTCTTTGTTTAGTTTTTGTTTGGAAGATCTGTCCAGTGGTGAGAGAGGTGTGTTAAAGTCATGCAGTATTATTGTGTTGTGGTCTATTTGATTCTCAAAATTGAGAAGGATTTTTTTTATATACATGGATGCTCCATTGTTTGAGGCATAGATATTTATGATTGTTATGTCTTCTTGATGTATGGTTCCCTTAAGCAGTATGAAATGTCATTCTTTATCCATTCTGACTATTTTTGGTTTGAAGTCTACTTTATCTGATATGAGAATGGATCCCCTGCTTGTTTACATGGTCCATTTGAGTGGTATGTTTTTTCCCATCCTTTCACCTTCAGTCTGTGGATATCTTTTTCTATGAGTCTCTTGAAGACAATATATTGTTGGGTCTTATTTTTAATCCAATATGCCAATCTATGTCTTTTGATTGATGAGTTTAGGCCATTAACATTCAGGGTTATTATTGAAATATGATTTGTGTTCTTGTTAATTTTGGTTTATTTTTGGTTTTTAACTTGATTTGGTTTTTCCTTTGATTGGCTTTTCCTTTAGTGTAGTTCCTCCTTTTGCCAATTGTCATTGTTGTTTTTCATTTCCTCCTCATGAAATATTTTGCCAGGAATGTTCTCTAGTGCAGGCTTTCTCATTGTAAATTTTTTTAACTTTTGTTTATCATGGAAAATTTTTATTTTATCATCTATTCTGAAGCTTAATTTTGCTGGATATAAGATTCTTGGTTGGCACACATTTTCTTTCAGAGCTTTGTATATGTTGTTCCAGGACCTCTTGGCTTTGAGGATCTGGGTTGAGAAATCTGCTGAAATCCAAATTGGTTTCCCCTGTATGTAATCTGTACCTTCTCTCTTGCAGCTTTTAAAATTCTATCCTTATGGTGTATGGTAGGCATTTTCATTATAATGTGCCTTGGTGTGGATCTGTTGTAGTTTTGTACATTTGTTGTCCTGTAAGCCTCTTGTACTTTATTTTCTAATTCATTCTTCATGTTTGGGAAACTTTCTGATATTATTTTATTGAAGAGATTGTGCATTCCTTTGGTTTGTATCTCTGTGCCTTCCTCTATCCTGATAATTCTTAGGTCTGGTCTTTTGATATTATCCCATAATTCTTGGATGTTTTGTTCATAGTTTTTTATCATCTTCATTGTGTGGTCAATTTTATTTTCAAGATTATATATTTTGTCTTCATTGTCTGAGGTTCTATCTTCCAAATTATCTAGTCTGTTGGTGATGCTTCTATTGAATTTTTTATTTGGTTTATTGTTTCTTTCATTTCAAGGATTTCTGCTTGTTTTTTTTTTTTGTTTTTGTTTTTTTTAATGTCTCTATCTCTCTCTTGAAGTAATCTTTTGCTCCCTGTATTTGCTTTCTTATCTCTTTGTTGGAGTGATCAATTGTTGCCTGTATTTGCTCTCTAATCTCTTTGTTGCCTGTAATTGCTCTCTTATATTATTCTGTGTTTCACAGATAATTTTAATTATGTACATTCTGAACTCCTTCTCTGACATTTCATCTACTGTGCTGTCAGTGGATTCTATTATCGTAGCATCTCAGTTTGTTTGGGGCAATTTCTTCCCTTGTTTTTTCATGTTGTTCATGTGTCTTCCCCTCTCTAGCAGTATCGATCTGAGGTATTACAGTTTTTATCCTATAATCTTGTAGTGTTCCTGCCAGTTAACAGTACCTCACCTCTGGTATAGCCAGGCCTGCTGGGATCTCAGAGATGATCTGCATGGTCCTGGCTGTTGACTCTAGATGGAAGTAGACAGGGACAGCCACCAGTTGGTAGATGAGGAGCTGCAGTGCAGCACTCGGTTGGTCTTCTCCTGTGCGTGTGCAAGTCAGTCCACAGTCTTTATCCTATAGGCTTATAGATACCCTACAGAGTTCCAATACCTCTACTTTAAGGAGGAAACCAATATTAACAGGTCTCAATACAAACAACTATATAATTTTAGACCAAGTTGCTCCTAATAGGATATTTATGGCTTTGTCACAATATACAGAAATTATGAGTTCAATTAATATCTACTATATAAACAATAGGTTTGCAAAGGTTTCTACAGTTTCTGCTGGTGGACTAAAGAGAACCAGGACTGGGGTGTAGGATGAGATGTTAGGGATGTAGGAAGTGAAGATATAGAGTTATTAGATCCTAGAAAGCATGAAAGAGGAATCCAAAAGAAGTTGGCTAGTAGTAGAGAAGAGAGAAAGAGATTTGGGGAAGACAGGTAAGTAGGAAGAAAATACAGTACAACAAACAAGGAAACATAAAAATTAAGAAAAATAAAACTTGTAAAGATGGAAGATATGAGACTATATAATACTAATCAGATATCCCAGTCCTCAGTAGCCTAATGCATAAAAAATACTTGGGGATGCAAAGGTGGGTAAAGAGTGAGAGAGGGAAAAGATGAAAAAGAAAGGAAGAAAAGAAAAAAAAGGGATAATAGAGGGGGGAAAAGTCTCAAGGTAAATAAAAAGGCTTGCTTCCCTTCTCATCCAGTAGGTGGCATTGTCTGTTATCTACTGGTATCTCTCCGCTCAGGTCCAAGATGGCCATGAAGGAGTCCCAAGATGCAGGCATCTGCTTTCAGAGATAGGGTGTAGGGCAGGGCAGGCGGTGGTGATGGGCGACGTGTTCGGAGATGCTGCTCTGTGGTGTGCTTGCAGAGGTAGAAGGTTGCCTCCAGATCCTGTCCAGTGTCCCCAGTTGTATGCCATGTTGGTAGATGGGAGTCCACACAGGAGCAGCAGCCAGGAGTCCTGTGTGGGAGCTAGGACTCCTACGTGGGTGGGCAATCCAAGGTCCTGCGCGGTGCATGGGCGCTGGGGTGGATCCTGCATGGGTCAGCATCCAAGGTCTTGTGCAAATGCTGGGGCCTAGCGACCCACACAGGCACAGCAACTGGAATTCCTGCATAGACGCAGCTGTCGCAGTCCTCTAATGACTCGCAGAGAAACTTTAATCTCAGGTCCTGGAGAGACTAGGAATGCAGCGTCCATCTAGGCTGCCACCTTGGATCCCTCTAATTATCTCCTGTATTTCAGATATGTCCATTGTGATATTTCTTCCTTCTTCACATATTTTAGTAACTTGAGTTTTCTCTCTTTTTCTCTTCATTATCATGGCTAGGAGACCAAATGAAGAACTAAGTCAGATGAGCATCCCTTCTGATCCTGTATTGGGGGTACTATAATGGATACTCCACCCGGCCAAGCCAGCCCTGAGGTTGTGTGAATATCAGAGCAAATCAACTCAAAACTACAGAAGGTTGCTCACACAGGACAAAAGTGAGAGAAGAAGTGAAATCCATCCTAAACTCATCTATGCAGAGAGGGAATTTGCTCAAGAAAAACCAACCATGCCATAAAACTGCAATCTGGAAATTTTATTCAAAAGCTACAGAAGTTAATAACATAAAGAAAAACAGTAAAATATATTTATCCACAGTTCCATGTCAACATCAAGCCAAGTGAATGACACCTGAGAGTTACAGCCGCCTGTGGGAAGACACACCTGGGCACTTATTTAACATGGTGATAATAAGTGGCTGGTAATAAACGAGGCAGAAAGAGGATTGAGGAAGAAATTCTATCTTCATAAATTTAAATTGGCAATCATTCTATGAAAAAACCAAGAGGGGACAGTGGAAGAAAGGCAGATAAGAAGCACAAGAGAGATACATCAGGTGGCAGTGCACACACGGCTAGCTGGTCCCCTGTGAAGATTTTCAAATGCTCATTTCCAGGCTCCACACTAGACCTACAGAATGAGAGGGTCATGGAGGAACTAAGAATCTGCATTTTTGTCAAAGTTGCTGCACTATCCTGATGCACAGTTATGATGAGAACAAAGATCTCCACTAGGAAATGTGCCCATGCCCCAAGCCAGGTGTTCTTCAGGCCCTGCCCACATCCCAGTGCCTCATCATGGAGCTGTAGGACTACTGATGGAGGGGCCTCTGTAAGTGCTGCCTCTGCCATTCTTGCCTGCAGGTGAATCAGGACAGAGCTACTGCCCTCCACTCTTGGCCTAGTTCCTTCCTCACCAGCATGAGCCAGTTCCAAGGCTCTGGGCTTCCTAAAACCCAGCTTCCCACAGCCATAACCTGCTCCGAGTCTTCCCTGCTCAGACTGCCAGTCCTGCTTCATGTCACCTCCTCACTTTTTTCTAGTGTGCAAATAAGCAAAAACCACCCAAATGAGAACAGGCCAATTCTGAGTGTGCTATGGCCAGAAAGTTAGCCACCATCAAGAGCTTTTGGTGGAGACAAGGCCAAGGTTGCAGGAAATCTTCAGGCTGAGAAAGGGCTCCAGGAGAGCCCTGATTAGAGGTGACTGGCCTGGGAAAACTGAAGGACACTATCATAAGTGGGCATCCTATAAGAATGCTCATGGGAAAGGTGGCTTTCTCTTCTGGTTAATTTTATTTTTTTTTAATTTTATTTATTTATTTATTCTACTTAGGTGTACATGATAGCAGAATGTATTTTGATTCATTGTACACAGATGGACCACAACTTTTCATTTCTCTGGTTGTATGTGATGTAGAATCACAACATATATGCAGTCACACATGAAGCTAGGGCTATGATGTCCATCTCATTCCACCATCTTTACTGTCCCCCTGCCCCCTCCCCTCTCCCACCCCTGTGACCAAAGTTTCTCCATTCTTCCGTGTCCTCCCCACCCATTATGGATCAGCATCCACTTATCAGAGAGAACATTCAGCATTTGGTTTTGGGGGATTGGTCTACTTCACTTAGCATGATATTCTCCAATTCCATCCATTTACCTGCAAATGCCATAATTTTATTCTCTTTTATTGCTGAGTAATATTCCATTGTGTATATATACCACAGTTTCTTTATCCGTTCATCTATCAAAGGGCATCTAGGTTGCTTCCACAGTTTAGCTATTGTGAATTGAGCTGCTATAAACATTGAAGTGGCTGCATCACTTTAGCTATTGTGAATTGAGCTGCTATAAACATTGAAGTGGCTGTTTTTAAGTGTTCTGGGTATAGACCAAGGAGTGGGATAGTTGGGTCAAATGGTGGTTCCATTCCAAGTTTTCTAAGGAATCTCCATACTGCTTTCCATATTGGTTGTACCAATTTGCAGTCCCACCAGCAATGTATGAGCGTGCCTTTTCCCCCCACACTGGTTAACTTTAAATTGAACAAAAGTGAAGGAAATTGGTGGCATTCTATGGAGCCTGACCATTGAACTGATGACTGCAGAGATGCTGTCTGGCCTCCTAGGCTGGTGGCTGCAGACTGTGGGCCAGAGTTCATTGACCTGCATGGTCCTTTAGTATATTCTCTCACTAGAAGTCCCCCCCACCATATGCCATATGTACTCCCATATGCATGTCCCAGATCTGTTCTGGAGACTCAGTGCTAGCTCCTTCTGGAGGATGAAAATGAGGTTAAGTGGCCTGAAAATGATGCTCTGAGAGGTCTCAGCAGCCTTCTGTCAAGGGCAGAGATCCCAGCTCAGAAACAGGTGGGGCAGGCCCAGTGCCCACAGAGATGTCCTCGTCCTAACCCTGGAGTCTGTGAAAATGTCAACTCACAGGGCAAAAGGGACTTAGCAGGTGCAATTAAGCACCTTGAGATGGGGATGTTAACCTGGATTGTCCTGAGGGCCCTAAGTATAACAACCTGCATCCTTAAAAGTAGAAAAACAATCCTGACTTTGTTCAGAAAGATGTAAAGAGGAAGAAGAGTAGGAGATTTCTCTCTTGACACCTACCAGCCCCTGAGTACTGAGGTAGCACCAGACTCTGACACCCAGAGCTCCCTACTTTGCACCTTCTCTTCCATGTCCTCTGGGCTCAGCTTCTTCCAGCAACTTTCCAGAGTCCCAATTTAAAATCCCTGGAGGAAATATTACCCCTGATGGTCCCTGGATAGGAAATTCCAATCCAAGGGCTGTGGCTCATGTGGAATCTCTGCAGGGCAGGTGGTGCACACAGTCGAATCTACCCACAGCCCTAGGTTCTCCCTGCCAGGTCATAGGTCACATGTCCATCTGCAGCGTGAGGCCTGAGTAGCCACTGAACATGTGGCCCTGCTGATGACTGCAGAACTGCTTCCTCTCAAAACTATCATTCGTTCTACTCTCACGTGAACCTTTCTAGGGTCACGCAGCTCCACAATTAATTCAAAGATTCAGGATTACCTGAGGGGTCCTGACAGTTCCCAGCTCCAGCCACATGGATTACCATGATTGCCCTTAGAAGGAACACTATGACTCCTGCATGCCACACCCTTGCTCACATGGTTCCCTCTGTCTTCACCTGTCTCCTTTTTCTCCAAAAATAAAAACTCCTATCTAATCATCAAAACCCCACTTAAATATACCTTTTGTGGTGACCATGCATCCCACTAATTGCAGATAAGATCCTGGGGATCAAGCAAGGTAGCATTCTGCAAGCAGTAGCCTAGGAGAAAAGAGAGATACAGGATCTCTGGTGCTACAATGAGCTAGAGATGCCCTATCATGAACCGGGGGACTGAGACTGACCCTGCCATAAACCTGTTTCCTTTCTGTGTCTTTTGGGCCCCTTCATGCTGAAAAGCAGAACAAAATTGGAGAACTTGGGCTGGGGATGTGGCTCAGTGGTAGAGTGCTCGCTTCCCATGTGTGAGGCACTGGGTTCAATCCTCGGCTCCACATAAAAATAAATAAAAATAAAGGTATTGTGTCCATCTACAACTAAAAAAAAAACTTTTTAAAAATTGGAAAACTCAACTCTAAGTCGGGTCTGAAACAGCAAGGTATCAAAAATAAACAATAAATAAATAGAAGGAAGACCGGCAGGGGAGAGAAAGGGGAACAGGGGGAGGGAGGAGGAAAGGGAAAAGGAAGCAATGAGAACTATAATGGAGCAACTTATATTCTATGCATGCATGATAATGTCAAAATGAGTCCCACTATTCTGTATAACTATAATGCACTAATAAAAATATTTTTTAAAATACAGTAAGAAAACCTGGGGAGACTCATACCTGGAAAATCTAACAGAAAGTGACCCTGAGAGTGAGTATGATCCAGGAGTTTTTCATGGCTAAGTCCCTATAATTCTTTTCTCGTGCAGTTTTTTCCTAGGCCAGACTGCCCTCTTGTATCAAGAAGGTTATCAGCATCTTGGGGAACTCGACTTCATTCATATTCATGGGAAGAGGAGGGAAAGAAGGAGGGGAGCAGGAGAGAGAAAGTGGGACACATTTTCTCCCCCAGTTATAAAGCCTAAATTCCTCACTCACCTCTGATTGAGTTACCTTATGTTTTTTTTTTAAATTTTTTTAGTTGTTGATGGATCTTTATTTTATTCATTTATTATTATTATGTATATGTGGTGCTGAGGATCGAACCCAGTGCCTCACGCATGCTAGGCAAGCGCTCTACCCCTGAGCTACAGCCCCAGCCCCGAGTTACCTTATGTTGTTTGCCTACTCCTGAACCAGATTCACTCCATGAGTGGGCCTGAACCAGACCCCAGCCTGAGGATACAGGATCTGTGCCCCACAGTCTGCTCAGGCCTTGTCCAGCCTCATGGGAAGCAAGTGGCAGCTGCACTGGATGAGTCAAGTTGGGGATGCAGGGTACTTTCTGGGGAGGTCTAGACTTCAACTCTGTCTGAATTCACTTGAGGTAGATTACTTCCCAAAGATGTCACAATAATATGTCTCAACCTACCTGCTTTGTTTATGATGTGACAGTGACACTGTACCATTGAGAAATAGATTCTGCTTTATTTCCCCATCTCTTGAATCTGGATGGGTCTATGATTGATAGAAGTGACAATATGTGACTTTCATGACTAAATTATAAAAGATGATGGGCTTCTACCTGCTGCTTCTGGAGACACTCGTTCTTAGGACCTGGCCACCATGCTGTGAGGAAGCCCAAGGGCTTCAAAGACAGGAAATTGGAGGCACCACCCAGAACAAGCCTCTGTAATTCCAGGCCCATGCTTAAATCTTCCCAGCTGACATGCCGACTGCATCAGAACAGACAGCCCCACAGGTGTACACTGTGTCCCTGGCCTGAAGAATGTCCAGTGATAACACAAAAACAGCTGCTGGTTCACAACACTAAGCACTGTAGTGCAGCTAAGTGGTGGGCCCCAACAATATCCCAAATGCCAGGATGCTCCACAACAGAGGCCCGGTTGGGTGGGCATGAAGGGACCGCCAGCCTTGATGTTTCCCTGCAGGTTGAGAACTGAATTGCCAGATCTCTGCATTTAACAAGAACTTTCTCATGCACAGAACTGCATTTGCCCAGAGAGGTCCAAGATTGCTGAAGAGTACCCAGAGGAGGCATGGGTACTGGAGCAGGTCCAAGTGTGGAGGAAAAGGGTGGTACCCACAGCACCTAGCTGAGGAGAGAAGCCCAGGGCTCCTGAGCATAAAGTTAGGAAATGCAGCCAGGCATGGTGGACGGCACCTGTAGTTCTAGCTATTTGGAAGGCTGAGGCAGGAAGATCACTTGAGCCCAGAAATTTAAGACCCATTTGGGCAACAAACACAGTGAGACACGTCAAAATAATTACCACCCCAAGTTGGAAAGTTCAAATACTCAAGGAAAACTGCTCATTTCTTATATCACAATGCCACCTTGTGGACAAAGTTGTTCTTACATGCTCAACTGCTCTGGAGAAATGTTGAAATTGTATTCACAGAAACACCAAGAGAGACAGCCGTGGCCACCCCCAAGCTTCCGCCCCAAAAACGTCTCCTAGCCCCACTAGTCACATAACCACTGTTCACTTTCAAAAGTAAAGCATAAACAGAGCAGAAAGGAAGTGGAAGCCACCCCACCAACACCTCCAAGGCCCCACCTGGTGACTCTCCCCTGGGGTTTTATATTTCTTTCATACATTGTTTGCATATGGAAAAACATCTTTCTTTCTCATGTGCTCATTGAGATTCCTTCAAGGCCACTTCACTCTGCCTAGCTTCAAGGACAGTCCTAGATCAGTGCTGCCCTTCAGCATCTGTCCCAGTACACTTGGAACATTATCAGAGAACCGGCTTTACAAGTTGCATCTGCAAGTTGAGCACTCATGGGTCACTCTTATGCTGTCCCCAGGGCTCAAAGCCCAGCAGAGGGCCCAAGTGGTCCGTGCCAGTCCTGGAGGAGGTGAATGGTGGCCATAGTTCCAGGCTGAACCCTGCTCTGCATAACTTCAGGCCACTTCTCACCTCTGTGTGCCTCAGTTTTCTGTCTGTAAGATGATGTTTTGGAGATTATGAAGAAATAGCCAGTTCTAGAGATCTAGGGTCACACATGGTGTGTTAATGACAATGTTTTGCATACTTGAAATTTGTTGAGAGTACGTAAAAATAGAAAGGAGAGCAGTAGAGGAAGGGCACACAGAGGGGAGGGAGAAGGAGAGGAAAAGGGGAGGTACTGGAGAATTAAACTGACCAATTTATATTGGAATATTGTATGTATGAACAAATATGTAACAATGAGTCTCACTGTGTATAATTATAATGCACCAGAAAAAAAAATTTAATTGGTTGAGGGTAGATATTTGTTTTGTTTTTTTATACTGGAAGTTGAACCCAGGGAGACTCTACCACTGAACTACATCCCCAACCCCCCCCCCCTTTTTTTTTAAATAGATGGACACAATGTCTTTATTCTATTGGTTTGTATGTGGTGTTGAGGTTCGAACTCAGGGCCTCACGCATGCAAGGCAAGCGCTCTACCGCTGAGCTACAATCCCAGCCCCCCAACCCCTTTTTATTTTTCATTTGCAGACAGGGTCTCACTAAGATGCCCAGACTTGCCTCAAACATGCAATCTTCCTGTCTCAGCCTCCCATGTCACTGGGATTATAGGCCTGTACCACCACTCCCCCACTATTTATATTTAATGAAACCACATTAACCTACCATGACCTGGGTACTAGGGTGGCAGCTAGGGCAGTGGAAGCTCAGCTATGGAAGAGATAGGTCCACTCAAGGATCCTGTGTAGCTGGGCCACTGAGGACAGAAGCCAGCGAGCTATCATGAACACTGGATGATTCCAGACAACCCAAGCCCCACATGGTACAAATGCAAGCTGGGTACCAGGACAAGAATGTACCTTGGACTGTCACTGGTGTCAGGGGTCTCCAGAAGTATCTGCACCTCCTTACCCAGCCCACAGAGTAGCTTCAATGGGACCTGGCCTCTCTCTTCCCTCACTAGAGCCTATAACCTGGGGGAAAGCAAAGATCACTCCTCAGTGGATTTCACCCTCCCTCCTAGCAGGATCCCCATCAACTGCATCCAGACTTCCTGAGCTTCACTCTCCCTACCCACAGGCCTCTGTTGGGCATGGTGAGAGCCATGTGCTACCAGACTCACAGGGTGCAAGGATAGAAGGTTGCCTCTGGCAAAGATCCAAGCTCAAAACCTGCCCAACCTGGTCTTCTGATCCTGCACCCATCCCTACCTATGTGGTAATAAGACAGGCTTAGAGGGAAGTCACATGCCAGACCCCAGATCCTGGGAGGGATCCACCAGGCCTTCCCTCAGGACACTCTGTCCACTCAGAGGCAGGGGATCCAGGATATTTCCCATGTTTCTGGGCTGATGTATTTGCAAGCAGCCCCCTCTGCTGAGGACAGCAGCATGGATGGCCCAGTCCTCTTGTGGGAGTAAATGATAATTGTCCCCTGAACCCAAGCTTTCTATCAGTAAAACAGGAATGCTTACATCCACCTTAAAGATTTACCATGACAATTGATTGAATCAATTTGGTAGTGTGCCAATAGGAAGCAGTCAACTCTTCTGATGATCTCCACCTGCCCAGCCTCATCAATCCCAGGCCACCTTGACCTTTTCAGCCTCCACTGGCAGCACTGGGGGCTGTGCAGGGTTGGTTGATCTCCAACAGCACAGACTCAGGTCCCACCTCCACCGTTGGCCTCACTGCTGCAGGTAAACCTTTACCGTGTCTTTCAGGAACCAAAATTAATAATAACTACCACTTTTTAAACTTAATATGTGGGGGACAACTCTAAGCTCCCAGCAGATCTTCACAAGGACTCCATGAGATGGTGTTTTATCCTCAGTTATCCTCAGGTGGGACAACAGGCCCAGGGCCAATACATGCCATCATTGGGACCCACAAATCACAAAGAGCTGCTCATTCATCAGAAGTCATGAAGCAACTGAACTGGAGCTCAAACTGAGGCTGCTGACAACTAAGCCCCTGCTCATCCCACCAAACCAGGCTTCCTCAGCCTCCTCAGCCTCCCACCCACAATCAGGGTCCAACATGGGGCCCAACATGGCAGGAGTACTCTAGCACCCCAGAACAAGAGCACCTCATCAGATCAGGCTATCTCCCTGCTACTCCTCAAACCCCCAAAAGCAGGAGGAATATAAATTAATTCAAAGTCAGCCTCAACAACTTAGCAAGACCCTGCCTCAAAATAAGAAGGGCTGGGGATGTCGTTCAGTGGTAAAGCGCCCTGGATTCAATTCCCAGTTTAAAAAAAAAAGGAGGGCAGGAGCTTCAGGGAATATCTATAGCCCCCCACAGGGCTCTCAGCCTCTGAGCCTTGCCCTGTCCCTTGTCTCTGTGGCTCCCCACCTGTCCCACACAAAGCGCCTGTTATGGTTCAGATATGAGGTGTCTTTCAAAAGTTCATGTGTGAGACAATGCAAAGCTTGAGGTGAAATGATTAGATTTTGAGAACTTTAACCTAATCAGTGGGTTAATCCACAGTGGATTAACTGGGTGGTAGCTATAAGCTGGTGGTCTGTGGTTGGAGAAGGTAGGTCACTGGGGTGTACCTCTGGTGCTCATATTTTGTCCCTGGTAAGCAGAGGTCTCTCTACTTCCTGGCTGTCACGTCCTAAGCAGCTTTCCTCTGCCATGCCCTTCCACCATGATGTTCAGCCTCACCTCATGCCCAGCACTATGGAGTCGGCTGGTCATGGGCTGAACCTCTGAAACTGTGAGCTAAAATAAACTTTTTCTCCTTTATGTTGTTCTTGTCAGGTCTTTTGGTCGCAGCAACCAAAAAGCTGACTGAAATAGGCTCTCATACCTGAACTGCAAACAGCAGTCAGAGATGCTCTGAACAGAAGTGACTGCATTTTGCCATTGTAAATAAACATAGACATCTGCACACTATACCTGCCTTCTAAAGGCTCTGAGAAGTCCTGCCCTGCCCCCCCCCCCAAAAAAACTGCTTGGTTCTTCTTGCCTCCACAATCCTCATAGATATGTGTACAAAGTAGCATTTAGTTGCGCACATCTGATATATGACAGTTTGGGAAACACGACTCAGATTTATAAGGATGACAACAAAACCACTGACCGTCATTGGGTACCCTGTGAGCCATCCCCCATCATCTTGTCCAAGCTTAACAGAAGCCTAAGAAGTGAACAGTCATTCATCACTCCCTCCGTTTTTCCCTCCCTTCCTTCTCTCTCTCTTTTTTTTAAAATATTTTTTTAGTTGTAGATGGACACAATATTTTATTTATTTATTTATATATGGTGCTGAGGATTGAACCCAGTGACTCATGCATGCAAGACAAGTGCTCTACCACTGAGCTACAGCCCCAGGCCCCTTCTCTCTTTTACTCTTTTTCTTTCTTTTGTAAAAGACAAGGAAACTGGAGTTTGGAGAATTCAAAGGACCCACTTGCACTCCACAACTAGCACCAGGAAACCCCATTCTTTGCAGGGTGAGAAGGGTGAGTGCCATGGGGAAGGATCTGAACTGACTCTTTCTTTCTGGTGTTTTCTGAAGATGAGAAGGACATTGGCCACAGCTGGCCTTTTGGAGAGGGAACAGTGTCTGAGAGGAAGGATCTCTGGCCCATAGCTCCCAAATGATGCAGGAATTCATAATGATTATCCTTACAATCATTGTTACTAGCATTTATAAACTCACTGATGTTATTATTTTCACTGATGCTAAATTATCCCTTTAGGCAATGGGAGCCTCTTCTGCTTAGCCCTCAAGCTCTTCTACCAGTCCCTATGCCTGATGTTTTTGCCCTGTTCTCAGGGAAGAGGAGAGATCCCTAGCTGATCTTGTATATCTCTTGTCCTGGTCTGGAATCAGCCATGTCTCTGAGTAGCCTCATCTCCTTACTGAGAAGTTGCATTTATGGGTGCTTGTTGCCACCTAATGGGTCATTTTGTGTGGCCTCTTCAGTGGGGTTAATCAGTGTTTGTACTGAACTTTGGGAAAGTTGGCAACAGGCTCTTCCAGGCCTCCACTACCCTGCCCCAGGAAGCTCCCTTCCCTGGAGCCAGGGCAGGACCTATGGTTTGCCTCTAAACAACAGAATATGATGCAGACAATAGGAGGTCAATTCTGCGATAACAACCCATAATATGTAGCCCATTTTTCTAGAACTCTCTCCTGCTGGTTTTAAGGAAGCAAATGCAGCACATTGGAAAGTCCCACAAGGCTAACATATAAAGTGGTCTGCACCCAGCAGCCAGAAAGGAACTAAGACCCTCAGTTCCTTTAACATACCTTCAAGGAATTGACAGCCACCAACTGGCACATAAGCTTGGAAATGGTTCCTTCCTCCTATAAGCCTCTGGGCCTAAAGCCCCAGCCAGGACCAGCATTGCAACCTGGTGAACCCTGAGCAGAGGACTCAGCTGAGCCAGGCCCAGACACCTGGCCCCATAAACTAGGAAATGAAGATGTGCATTGCCTAAACTCATATGTGGTTCTTTGTAACACAGCCATAGATAACAATATAATAAATGGGCACACTTCATTGAAATTTCTTTACAGCCCTCTCCTAATCCATGAGGGATATGTTCCAAAACTCGTCCCTCCCACCCCCTGTGGATGTTCTGAACCCAATATATACTGTTTTTCCTATGCATTCATATCTCTGATGAAATTTAATTTATGTCAGGCATAATAAGAGATTAACAGTAATAACTAATAATAAAATAAAGCAATTATAACTGTAATAGTTATATGAATGTGTCCTCTTTCTCCCTCCTCCCTTCCCCCCCAAAGTTTATTGTCTCATACTCCACTACCCCTTTGATGATGTGAGCTGATACAAATGCTTACATGATAAGACGAAGTGAGGTGGATGACTAGGCACTTACCACACCTGTGACCATAATTTTTGCAGTTTGAGGTACAACATCAAAACTAGCACAAATTACTTTTTCTCTCTTCACAATTTCACAGAAGATTCATTTTTCCCATAGATCTTAGCAACCTCAACATACAATTTTTTTCTTTCCTTACTAAGTCAAGAACTTTCACTTTTTAACTTAAAGGTATGTCATGGCTTATCTTGGAGTATCCAAATTGCTAACATTATTACTTTGGCACTTTGGCACCTGAGTAAAATAATTGTTGCTTAAAAACAAGCACTGTGCTATTGTGACAGTCAATCTAATAACTGAGACAACTACTAAGTAACTAACAGGTGAGTAGCATATATAGCTTAGATACACTGAACCAAGGCATAATATATGTCCCAGTCAGGGACAATATGAGATTTTACCACACTACTCAGAACAACACATAATTTAAAACTTTATGAATTGTTCGTCTCTAGAATTTCCTATTTTAATATTTTCAGACCATAGTTGACTACAGATAACTGAAACTGCAGAAAACAAACCATAGACAAGGAAGGACTACCATAAAGAAATTAGCAGTCTTTAAATCTAACCATATGAGAAAGTCAATTCCAGAAATCTCAGAACCAATTTAGAAATCTAATCCAATTATGGAAGCTCAGAAGTCTAGGCCAAGATAACTAATAGTGTAAATCCAGACCAATATCACCACTCAAAGACAGACAGACACAGAATTCTTTCTTACTCAGCCTCTGATTCTATTCAGTTCTTCAGTGGGTTAGATGAGGCCCTCTGCTTCAATCGGTCCACTGATTCAAATGTTGATCTCATCCAGAAACACCCTCACAGACACACCCAAAAATAATGTGGGCACACCAAATAAGTGGGCACACTGTGGCCCAGTCAAGTTGACATATAAAATTAACCATCACAACATATGCAGATTTACATACATACACATATAAACACGTACACACTTACTTTTCATACACATTCAGAAAATATACACATTCACCCTCAAAGACAAACTCTTGGACATACAATCATATACAAAGAAAGACAGATACATTTACATTTACACACATCTACACACTTAACAACTTATACACACACTGCTCCCTGCAACCTGCCACAACACTGTAACAGCGTTGTAGCAACAGTCCTTTCCTGCTATGGCACTCTGTGACTTATTGAGAGACTCACTGTGCTTTTGCTCACCCAGCAGGCCTGAACACGGTGAGGCCACAGGATATGACAGTCACCCCGTTCACACTCCAGGCATGGTGTTAAATATCTTTTTCTAGTAACAGTCCTCACAACAAATCTCAGAGCAACCAGGAATCTGAGAGGCCCTGAGAAATTACATGATTTGTCGAAGTCCCACAAATCCAGATCTCCCTGCCTGAAATCCAGTATGACCCAGCGAGGCCCCCCTGGGATAGAGCTCCCTCTAGGATCATGTGAAGTAAAGGCTCTGATTCAGAGTCTGCATGTCCCACCAGCCTGGGTGACAATGCCAGAGCACACGACACAGTAAGTTCAAGATCCAGGCATTTCATTCCTACCTGCACAGCCCAGTTCTGAGGGCATAAGGATCTCCCTGAACTTAGCTAAGGCCACAAGAGCCGGGTGCAATACAAGCCCCATTTACGTGGAGAATGTAATGTATCCATTTAATCTCCATTTGATGGAGAAAGTTCATTTACATGGAGAAAGCATCCAAATCCTCACCATAACCTGGGGAGGAGGAGCACTGAGGCACAGAGCCTCTAAGGTCAATGGGTGTTAAGAAGCAGAGCCAATTCAAACTCAGAATCAGAATTCATAATCTCTGGGCTGGCATGTAGATGAAAGCACTACCAGGGGCCAGAATCACTGGGACACAACTGTTCTTTCCTCTCCTTTTCTGGCTTTGAGCCTAAGATGGGAAGTGATTAAACAGTCAACCACCAAACCCTGCTCAGGTCCTAGTTTCCTGATGCAGAAATCGCCCAGAGGGCACATGTGTGATTAAGGACGTTTATCCACTAAAGCTGCAGTCTGGACCCTGTTTTCCTACCCAAGTCCCCAGGGGTAGATGTCCACTCACATCAACACCCAGGAAACTCTCCTGCCAAGGGCCGCTCAGAACGTGATTCCTTCTGGAGAAGAAAGTCAAGTGATTTTGCTTCTGAAAATACCCCCCCCCCTTTTTTTTTTTCAAATGCAGCCTCCCTCCTGTATGTGTTTCTGGACTAGAAAATTGCACCACACTTTGTTCGCGGGTCTCATTTCTCTTCCTCCTCCTCCAGTAAATGATCGCTACTGGAAACTTATAAAGGAAGCGGTTGCCTTTGTGACCCACAGATCTGGAGATGAGCTTCTGGTTAAAATGATTCAGCAAGAAACCACCCCCTGCCCAGCCCCAAACCAGGCAGCCCCCACCCCTCCCCAGTCCAGGGGGCGGTGTGCAGGACCGGCTCCACCCCATTCCGGCAACCCACCGCTGATCCGAGAGCACAGCCCACTGTTCCACACTGTCCTCAGCCTGACAGTCATGCAGCCGGCCGTGGCGCTGCTCGCCTTCTGCTGCCTGGTCTGGAGCACCAGCGGCGGCCCTTCCTCAGGTAAGCAGAGGGTCTCCTGGTCGCTCTCCAGGGTACCCGACCTGAGATTGCTCCAGGCATCCCTGCGCTTTCTCCCAACCCTGGATTTTTCCAGGGGATACTGTCTTGGCTTGGAGCCACCAGAGGACCGCAGGACTCTGGATCCTGGCAACAGCTGCCTCTATGGGAACAGGCTTCAGGGATGCAGGATGTGGGGACTGTCCCTGCTGAGAACAGTGGAAATGTCTTGGGTCCTTGCTGCTATGCTGCTCCTGAGACCAGTCGCGAGGAGTACAGGGACCCAGAGAAAGATTGAGCGGCAGTTCAGCAGCGGCTTTTATCTGACTGTCTTTCCTGAGGGCTGCTCTCTTGTGACTTGGCCTCAGGGACCCTAAGGATCAGACACCCCTCCTTCCTCCAGTCAGCTCCCTGATGGCCCACGCAGGGGGGTCGGGGAGGAGGAAGAGGACACTCCCTGTGCACTGGGAAACTGAGGCAGAGTCAGGTTAGGTGACTTGCCCAAGTCACACAGGATTGAGCGCCTGCTCCCCAGGAGGGAGCTGGGCAATGTCCTTCCCAGTGTGCAGAATCAGACCATAGAGGAAGAGTGAGGGGGCTCTTGCCTTGTTCAACCAAGGAACTCTGTCACTAAGTCCACCTCTGCTGGCAGGGAGAGCACTCAGACTGTAGCTTCTCCCTCTTCTCCCTTTTGTCTCCATGCTGAGCCCCAGGTCTCCTCCCTGAGTCCTTCAAAACTTAGGAAATTGCCACATTGCCTCTGCCCTTTTACCGTTGGTTGAAAATGGAAAGCCCTTCTTTCTCAACCTCTCATCAATTCCAGGAAGCTCTACTGGTTGCCTTGTCACACTTTGTCCCCTTCCTACCCCCTCACCAGTTAAGGTTGTGGTAGCCTATCTGCCCTTGGGGCAGGGATCTGTGGTCAAGTAGCTACCTGCTGAGAGCACTGCATTACACCCAGAGAGGCCCTCTGAAGCAGGGGGGCTGGGAGGGTGGCACCTACACCCTGGTCTCCTGTAGGAACCCCTGGGAACTACTGCAGGCTGGATCTGTACCTGGAGGTGACCATTCTATGTGTTGAGATTTCTATGTGCTGGACATCGGTTTGTCCTCAGAGACTTCCCACTTTTGCTGTGGTCCTATTGCATGTTGATATATTGGATGATAATTACACTATTGCTTCATGTGTGTTACCTTATGTATTCTCACCGAAGGTTCCTGCTGTCATTATCTCCATTTTACAGATAGATGGTGACACAGAGGTTCAGAGAGGTTAAGCAGCTTGTCCAAAGTTTCATAGCCAATGAAATGCAAAACTGAGATTCCAACACTGGGAGTGGGGATAAGCTATCTGGACAAATCCTGGGAGAGACTAGCATCCTGAGTGTGCCAAGGGGACATGTTTGACCTCAAAAGGATGGATTCACTCATTCCTCATCACTCAGGTATCCCAGAGCACGAGTGAGTATGGCCCATGGATTTCATGGTAGAGACCTAGACTCATGGAATTTTGATAGTATCAGGTGAGAGGAGCACAGAGTTGCAAGGTTCAGATGACTCTTCTCCAAGTGGGCAGAAAATGGACACAAGCACCCCTGAGCAGGACATCACCTCCCACTACTGCAGTCCTTGGCACAAACTTCAGACTTCTCAAGGGTCCCAGCTCCCAGCTTGGCACTAGCCCACAACAAGGACAATGCCCCAGCCCCCACCCAGGACTGTCTGGCTTTCAGAACCTGGGATAGGTTTCACACACTGGAGATCCCCCATCTCCTGAGCCATGCCTAGACCACTCCTGACAAAGGATGATGATGGGCAAGGCCAGCTTCTTTAAATACCCTGAACACTTCCCCTTTCCTACTAAAGGCAGGATCTCTTCCATAAAACTCCCCTCCCTGACTTTGGGGTGGGGACAGACAGGAAGGAGGAACACTAGCCAAAGGCCAATGTCTTCCACTCAGCTTCAGTACTTCAAAATGTGGCCAGTGTCCAAAATTCTATTCTCTTCCTATGGGGACATGTGACCAGTGCATCTTACTTTTTCAGAAATGTAAATTAAGAGGGTAGACAAGGGTAGTGCAAGCCTATAATCCCAACTACTTGGGAGCCAAGGCAGAAGGATTCCAAGTTCAAGGCAAGCCTCAGCAACTTAGCGGGACTCCTTAGTGGGCTGAAGATGGCTCCGTGGTAGAACATTCCACAAGCTATTTGTGTTAACCCTTAAGGTATATTGGCATGTATGATAGTGGTAGTTCTAGGGCAGATTCTAATCTCTTTAATCTGCCTGGAAATAGTAAGCAATTGCTGCAATAACACTCTGGATCCTGACAGTGTCCCCCAAGCTTTGATGTCACCTGTTTGACTTTCAATCTCATTTAAACTCTTAGAGATTTTCATGAGGAGTCATTACATGGCAAGTGTGTCCTTTACATGAAGTATGTCCAGGGATCCAAATGACAATGTTAGGATTGTAAAGAAGGGAGTGCAGACATAGATCAGGAATAGAAATAGGAACAGGAATGTTGGAATAGAAGTCATTTGTGATTTATATGGGTAAAAAAAAAATGTATTTTTTAAGCAGAGGACATCAAAACATTTCCTCCAATCTTTCCTTTCTGTTCTCATCCCCACCATCTGGGAGAGGAGGGACCTCCAGACTTCTTTAAGTCATGGACTATTAGTGCTGAAGGTGGCTAAAAGGTGACTTACAGAAGCATGAACCCAGTAGCCCAGGGTCTAGTACAGCTGAGAAGCTTTGCAGGGATCCCCAGTCCATCCTAGTTCCCTGGAGGATCCAGATCTGCTGTAGGGCAGGAAGGGGAAGTTGTTGCCCACGTAGGTACTCTTGGGGTAGGGCCTATTTACATCTCTTCTCTTCCTAGAAAGCCCAACCTCTGAGTACACTAATGTGCATCCTAAAGCTAGAAAGGCAGAAGCTCAGCTTTCCTCTCTCCAAGCCCTTCAACATTTTGCATCTGTATACTGAGTGTCCCTTGCATACCACAGTGCTGTGACTATACTGGGGCAGTGCCTCCTGGAAGGGACAATGCACCTGGATCAGTACCCTGCACAGTGCTGTGCATCACCCAGCCCCAATTTTCCAAGTCCTCTGTCTCTCAAAGAGTCACTGATTTGCTGGCCCGACAGTGTTCCTCCCTAACCTCCCCTGGTCCTTATTGCCCCACATGCATCTCAGTCCATTCTGGAATCTTCCTACCTTTGGTTACAGGACACTATTGCCACCCAGGAAGAGGCTAGGCTATACTGTCCACTGGATACCAAATATTCAGAGTCAAAGTGGTAGAAAAATGGATTTTATTCAAAGCCAGCTTTGAAGGAAGATAGGAGAAGATTTTGTTTCAAAATTTTCCTCTTTAGAGGCTCTGGGGAAGGCTTTTTAAAGAGAAGAGGTAGCAAAATGGGACAAAAGACAGGAAATAAATATGCTAATTTAGTTAGCCTGTGCTGGACAGGCTGGTCAGGGGGTTATCTCAGCTCTCAGTTTCCTTGGCACCCCTCCAGGTCAGGGTAGGCAGTTCCTCGGTCTTTTTTTTTTTTTTTTTAATGTTTTATTTTTTAGTTGTAGGTGACAGAATATCTTTATTTTATTTTTATGTGGTGCTGAGGATCGAACCCAGTACCTTATGCGTGCTAGGCGAGCACGCTACCACTGCGTCATAATCCCAGCCCCCCTCGGTCTTAACTAAGGAAGTTGCTCTCAATTTTTGAGGGGCCCCCAATTCCAGTCCGGTCTACCTTCTGAGGACACAGCACATACTTCCCACCTCATACATTTTATTTGAAAAAAGAGTTCACAGTGGTTACCTTTTGTGTGTGTGTGTGTGTGTGTGTGTGTGTGTTTTGGTTATACTCTTCTCAAACTTCCTACCCAAAACAGGGAAGTTTATATTAAAAAAAAAAAATCATACATGTTTCTTTACAAAGAAAATATAGACAATTAAATTAATCCACCTGGAGGGAAAAAAAAACTATTCTCTGATAGCACAAATACACTGAAACTGCTGTCCCTTTCACAAAAGTGTCTTTCTCTGCTATCTAGACTAAAACCCACACTCCATTTCCATGATCAGTAAGTAGTTGGTGAGAGAGAGTAGCCTCCAGCATTGGGCTCCTTCATATATTGACTCGACTTCTGCAGGACCCAGGAGACCCCCACTACCACCACCTGGGCCCCACCCGGGCAGAAGCATCCAGGGAAGGCAGGTTCCAGGGTCTCACCCAGACCCACCAACCCCACCTCTGGTGGAATGGAAGCAGATTTTGTTGTTTTGATCCTGGGAGACCTTTTATGAAGGCTTTCAAGGCTACTGAGGAATGTCATACTAGAGGGCATGCTTTGAAAGACAGCCCCAGAGACTTCACAGAGGGCATTCTGTGAAGGATAGCTCTCCACAGACCACGTGGCCACAAAGTTCTATGAGGAGGGGACAATAGCAATGTACTACTTTCTTGAGGACAAATGGTCAAGTTCTTTGGGTGCCAAAGTCTAGAGAGGCTTGCAAAGTAATTGCAGCTTAATCTTATCCTGGACCTCTGGCCTACGAGCCAGTGGGGACCTATTTGCCAAGTAGAGCCCCGCTTGGTCATGCAGTGGTGGCCTCTCTTCACAAAGGACGCTAAGCCCCAGAGCCACTGGGATACCCTTAAAGTTACAGAACTCCCCCAGACTCGTGTCTTCTCTACTACCCTACTCATGTCACCCACTCCTTGGGCTGCCACAAGGAGAGAAGACCCCACAGGTGGCCAGCAGCCTTGACATCCTGGCACACTTAGTGGGGTAAAGCATCAGGGTTCCAGGGAGGGCCTCTGTAGATCCCACAATGAGGAATGGCCACCTCTGCATCTCTCACTAAGAGCATATTGATAAGATCACTGACCTGAGCTCCAGTCACCCCTCCTCACCTCTGGTGTGATGTATGTCACCTGGTTGGAACATGACCAGGTAGATGTTACAACACACCTGACTGACCCCACCCTTCCACATGAGCAGTTTGTTTCAGAGATCAGGTACCTCATATAAAGCCTGTTCCTCCCTTGTCCCTTGTCTCCCCCTGGGAGAATCTCCCAGAAGCCATCCTGCAGGGCTCAGATCCTCCTGCCTTGTAATATTTTACCCTTCTTTCCTGTTCTGGGCCTTACCTACACCCTGACCTATGTAATTCCCAATACCCAGTGTTAGTCAGCTTTTCATTGCTATCATCAAAATATGTGATGAGCAATTTAGTGGAGGAAAACTTTATTTGGGGCTCACAATTTATGAGGCTCAGTTCATGGTGAGCCAACTCCATTACTCTGGGCCCAAGGTGAGGCAGAACATCATGACAAAAGGATGTGGTAGATTCAAACTGCTCCATTCATAGTGGCCAGGAAGCAGAGAGAGCAAAGAGAAGGGGCCACAGGGAAGACAAACCTTCCCAGGACATGCCCCCAGTGGCCTACCCACTCCAGCCACCTGCCTACAATTACCACCCCATTAGTCCATTCAAACTCAGATGGACCAATTAAGTTACAACTCTCACAATTAATCATCTCACCTTCAAACATTTCTGCATTAACACAGAAACTGTGTTGGGACATCTCCTATCTGAACCATAACACCTAATTCAAGGTAAAAGTTATTTCCCCTGTCCCCTTCCATTGGGCCTTATGATCACCTACTTGGTCCGCAAGAGGGGACAGCTTGTCCTCCAGAGGGACACCCAGATCTGCCCCCATAATTAAACTATTGAAGCCCCACTAAATTTACCTTAGTGTTTTTCTCCCAAATGTTTCAGTTTCTTCATAACCCAGGGAACCCAATGGTGCCTTAATTCCCCAGAAAGCCTGTATCTCTTGTCACCATTACCTCCTCAAATAGCAGTGTATCTAAAACCCAGACACATAGGGGGCTCTGCAGGCTCAGTGAGGAAGGAGAGGGGTGACCATGGGCCATCACCCAACTCTTCACTTTCCATACTAGAAACAAAAGCCCAAAGCTTATCTAGTGAGTGCTGCTGCCACCCTCAGACAGCCAGGTCTCCCCTGAAGGAACACAGACACCCAGGGATGCCCCTGCTTTCACCCAGGGGCTCCTCCTGAAAGTACAAACCAAGGGAAGCAGCACTCAATCCCCTAAAAGCACCCTCTGCCTGGAGGGACAATGTAATCTGCACCAGGCAATGAGACCATAGCCACTTGTAATCCCTGTGCACTTGAAATGTAGTTCCTGCCACCACAGAGCTAAAGTTCCTATTTCATTTAATGTAATTAATTTAATACAACAGCTACACTGGTCAGCGCCAGCCTCTTGGCATGCTAATATTTCAGGGAATTCTTTTTTCTTTCTTTCTTTCATGTGTGTGTGAGTGGGGAGTGGTACTGGGTGGGGAGGGGTACTGGGGACTGAACCTAGGGGCACTTTACCACTGAGCTACATCCCCAGCCCTTTTAATTTTTTTTTTTTTATTTTGAGACAGGATCTTTGTAAAATTAGCAATTGCTTAGGACCTCGCTAAGTTACCAAAGCTAGCTTCAAACTTGCAATCCTCCTGCCTCAGCTTCCCAAATCACTAGGATTACACTAGGATCCCTGTGCCCGGCTCAAGGAATTCTTAAAAAGTGAGGCAGTTTACCAGACTAAGACCCCCTATCCCATTCTCCTTCCTCCAATAGTTTACTTAGAATTTCCAAAAAAAACCAAATTTTAACTTTCTATTATTTTAATAGACAATCCTTGACCATTGGGGGTGGAGGGAGTAAAAAAATACAGAGAATCACAAATTCAAGACACCCATTAACCATCAACCAGAAAAGGTCCTTATCAATTTTTTGCAGTAAGGAGCTCCTGTGGCTTCTTTATAGTATATTTCTTTAATCGAATCAAACTCCTGCATCTGGCCCTGCTCCACCTCTAATCCTTCCCTCAGTCCAGCATCCCTAGTCTTCTAGGTCCTGGCCTACCTGTGCCCCTTGCCTACCATGGCTCCCTGATCTCTAAATGTGGATGCAACCCACTGACCCAGCATCTTCACAGACAGGCCCCTGCATTCCTCACTCTTCGGCCTTAAATGTCTTCCTGCTTTGTTGTTGATCTTGTTTATTTGTAGAGCATTAAACGTCTGCATCCCCAGTGGCCAGAGCTGGCAGGAGGAGGAAGGCTCAGGAAGGGGCTTGGCAGGTGCTGCAAGTGTTCATGAATATGCTGAACAAAGGAATGAATGGCAAGCTGGACTTGAGCAGGGTCGTCAGGGATCCTCCAAGTCTGCTATCTCCACTCTTCTGGGAACTAGAAGCAGAAGAGTCTGGGGAACCAAGGAGAGTTGTTGGGGTCCTGTGTGCTGCCTGGCTATGGCACAGATGATGATGACAGAAGCCCCTCGTGTTGCTTTCCCCATCTTTCAGCCAAACATGGGCCTTCCTGGTACAGGGAGAGCAAGAGAAAGTAGAAACCATCCAGCCCACCTACTATTCTTCACCCACTACATGTCAGGCTTGAGTGGAGCCCTCCAAAATGGCATTCGTTCATAGGAAAGTGAAGACTTATACCCAGAGAACCTCAGGGGGCAGTCTAGGAGAGGCACCAATGCTGGAGCTGCAGGAAGTGGGAGCACTAGAGTGGGCTCCAGCCTGAGCCTGAGATCAGATGTTCTGCCAAGAGTACATGAGGAGGGTGATTGAAGCCAGAATAACCAGCCTCCTTACCAATGGTAAGGCAGGACTGGGTTGAACACTACCACTGATCCACTTGGCTAGGACAAGCTGGAAGTGGTGGGGTGAGGGGAAGGCTGGGCCAGCTTCTCTGAACACTCTAAGACCACATCCTGTCCAGACATCTCACCACTAGGAGGGTATGTTCAGTATTTCTTTAATATACATGTTGGAAATTCCCCTGGGTCCTAAATTCCCCTGGGTTCTATATGGTGGGGGACTGGACAGTGTTTTAGTCAGCTTTTATGTTGCTGTGACCAAAACACCCAACAAGATCAACCTAGAGGAGAAGTTTATTTGGTGTTTTTGTTTTTGTTTTTTTGGGTTTTGGTTTTGGTTTTTCTGTGGTGCTGGGGATTGAACCCAAGGCCTTGTGCATGCAAGGCAAGCACTCTACCAACTGAGCTATATCCCCAGCCCGAGAAGTTTATTTGGGACTCACAATTTTAGAAGTTTCAGTCCATAGATGGCTGACTCCATTGCTCTGGGACCAAGGTGAGGCAGCACATCATGGTGGAAGGGAGTAGTGGAGGAGAACTTCTCAGTTCATGGCGGGGTCAGGGAGCAGAGAGAGCAAGGGGAAGGGGCAGCAGAGATGATGGGGTTACAGATCTCACAATCCAATCATTTCACCTCTGAACATTTTTATATTAACAGAAGCTTTTGGGGAACACCTCAGATCCAAACCCTAACAGATAGGGATTATGTCAGATCTTCAGCACCAACCTTAGCTTTGAATATTCAGCAACCATGGGGATACACAAGTGCACTGTGGGGTGAGGATGGGTAGATCAGTCAGGGGGTAGTCAGAGCTGAGGGCCATGGGGCAGAGAGAATAACTGAGTGACCCAAGGCATGAGGCATCACCCCCGGATCACGTGCCCTGCTACCATCAATGTTCCCATATGGTACTTTGTTTCTCTCTTTCAGATTTCTGTTCCCAGGACTTTAACTCAGGTGTGAAGCCAGGATTTCCCAAAACAATAAAGACTGATGATCCAGGAGTCCTCAAAGCAGCCAGACACAGTGTAGAAAAGTTCAACAACTGCACAGATGACATCTTCTTGTTCAAGGAATCCTACATTAGCCGAGCCCTGGTGCAGGTGAGGGTCTAGGTTCGAGTGGCCCCTTATCAGATACACCCCTGGGAAGCCAAGAGGCAGCAACCCACCACCTAGAATATGCACAAGGACAGGAAGCTGATGGCAGCAACCAAACCAGTATGACTCACAGCCAAACACAAAAACCCAGGGCCCTTTGTTCACTCAAACCATGCTTCCCTTGGGTGATCACTAGGCCTCTGGCCCAGAGTCCATTAGTGGGAGTAAGGAGCGCAAGGGCAGTAACACCACTCCTAAATTGGCATGAGCTGAGCCTGACAGTCCTGCAGAGCAGGCCACTGCTTTTTACCTGTTGGAGCTGCCCCTACTATGATCCCGGGACCCCTGGGATAGCCTTACTCCCCTCCTACAGCCCCAAAGTCCTTCTCACCATTCACCTGGAATATACATTCATGTCCCACAGCTGTGCCCAAGCCACTACCTTTCTGACTCACAAACCTGTTATGCCACCAGCCTGTTCAGTATCATATCCTGCAAGGCCATCACTCTTCTTAGCAACCTACTGCGCCTGCTCAGTGCTCTTCCTTCCTCAGGAGCCCAAGAGGCACAGTCAGCTTTGTTCATCTCTGTGTCCAAACAACACATGACCAGCATGGACAACAGGAAGCAGAACAGTGAGGAAACACCTTCAGGAGGTGTCTGCCTGCTAGTCTCCTATTTGCTAGACACAGAGACACCCATGCAGTCATTTGCTAATGTGGGAAGTTGGTTTCAGATGACATCCACACACCCAGCTTGCCCTGGTGCCTGGAGGGAGAGAAGGGACATGGGAGTGACCCTACCCTAAAGTAGATGGTCTTCACTTCATTTTGGTTACCCTGAGTCACAGGGTTAGTGGTGACTTTTATAATCTTATGCTTCTGGGCAACTGCAAATTTTCTTAAAATATATTTTTAGTGGTTGATGGACCTTTATTTTTTATTTATTTATGTGTGGTGCTGAGTATCAAACTTAGTGCCTCACACATGCTAGGCAAATGCTCTACCATTGGGCCACAATCCCAGCCTCAAACTGCAAAGTTTTTAAGAGCAGTTGTGTTCTGACACTAGGAAACACACTATAGAAGACAGTTTGGTATGTGCCACTGTCATCACTCCAAGGCCCAGCCTCAGGGGCCATGGGTCTTGCCTTTCACAAGGAGGTCAGTGCAATGCTCTGGACTTGAGTCCCCAAGTCCTGCATAACAGGGTCAGGACACTCTCCCTTCTGTACCTTGTTGATGCTAGAGATTTTATTTCACTTGGTATTTGGTAGGTCAGAGACTAAAACTTGAGGAAATTTTATCTAAATGTTCTGAGAACATAAAAGAAGAAAATGAAATAGGTCGCAACCATGTCCTAATGGAGAAGGGCTATTTTGAAACCTAAAATAAAACACACACCCCCAGGAACAGGGAGGGATGCTAGCAGATGTCTGAAACTCAGCAGGTGTGTCCTCCATTCAAACACCACCTTGGGCTCATGGGGGCTGTGGGATGAGACAACTCCAGCCTGAAATTCCTCTAGAATGCAGAGTTCTGAGCAAAAAGGAACCATCCTAAAAATGGGACACAAAGTCCTCAAGCCCTTGTCAGAGTCAGTCCTGTGAGTAAGCAGGGGAAAGGGAGTCAGGCACTGGCTTCCTCCCCATCAGTTCTTCTGGCAAGTCCTGGGCTTTCCTTTACCCAAAGGTGGCTCTGGGAAGCCACCTCACTCCCTAGAGCCTTCCTCACCTGTCTTAACACACCTCTTCCTAGCAGAGGGGCTGCTGTCCTAGCCACTCTGTGCCCAATAACCCAGGACTCTATCCCTTTATTCTTTTCAGGTAGTGAAAGGCCTGAAATACATTCTGGAGGTGGAAATTGGCAGAACTACATGCAGAAAAACCACACACCGTGCCCTGGACAATTGTGACTTCCAAACCAACCCTGACTTAAAGCGCGTAAGGCAGAGGGGCCGCCCTCTCAGCCCAGCCCTCCTTACTGCTCCACTCACTCTTCAGGCCTGGGCTGCTTCTCTGACCTGATCAGTTCTCTGACCACACATTTCCAAACCTCAGTCCAGATGAAGTCAAACACAATACACAGATACACATAGGAAGTGCGAGGCAACACATCCTCCCCAACATTCCCTACATGACCTGCCCTTCCCCCCCTCCCTGAGAGGCACATCTCAGGAGAGAAATGCCTGGAATTAGGGTAGGGAGATTAGGGTAGGAAGCAAGAAAAACTTTCCTATAATTCAGAAATTATACATATGTATGTATATATGTGTGTGTTATATATAGTATGAAATACCATATGATCTATATATTATATATGACATGATATATATCATGTTGATAGATATATCATATATACCATGATATTATGATATGATGATATACAATATCTTCCTCTGCAGAGAGAAAGCAAATGTGGCAAAACTTAATAATTCATAAATATAGGTGAAAAGTACATATTCTTGAATCATTCTTTCAACTCTTCTTTGAAAATTTTCTGAATAAAAATGGGATACTTCTTCAATGAGGAACACACCCATACACACACACACACACACACACACACACACACACAGAGCACCTTAGTGGCCCAGGCATGGTATCAAGGCATGCCAGGAGAGTCCTTTGGTTGGGAGCGTCCTCTGTGGCAGTCAGGAGGTCCTCAGGTGGGCCCTTCTTTTTTCAGATTCTGAATTGCTATTCTGAAGTCTGGGTCATCCCCTGGCTCCAAAGGTTCAAGGTGCCTGTTATTCGTTGCCAGTGAGTTCTGCCTGACTTTCGCTTGACTTCTGACTCTTCAGCAAAACTTTGGCTGTAAGGACACCACATGTATGCTCTTTATTACCTTCAGCTCCAGCTCTGTGCCCAGCTGTCACAAACCTTTTAGGATCTTTTCATGTGTGGGCAGATGGAAGTGCTAATGGGTCATTACAGAGTAGCTAGAGTGGGAAAATGACAGTACATCATGGCAGATTAAATATATCACATTTCCTTCTATAATTAACTTTACCGATGCTGTACACTTACATAAAGTGTCTGAGCATATGGGCCTGAATCCTCTGATGGGCCTCATTGAGGTTGGGGATAGACAGATATAGGCTAACCTGAGGGAGAGGGCAGGGTGCTCTCTCCCATCCCTCACCCCAAGGACAGTCCACGCATCCATCTTTTGGTCTCAGTTATTAGCATTATAGCACTAGATCTGGGACAAGTGTGCTACTGATCATTTGACCCCTGTGGATGATTAAAAAGTTATAAATAAAAGACTGATTATTCCAATGCAATGGCTCTGTATATCACCTTTCAGTGGGAAAGTCAGGAAGGTGAGGAGAGCAGTGCCAGGAGTCCTTCTCGTTGTATGGTCTGGCCGATTTAGGTTACTTCCATAAAGTTCCTTAGAGGCTTGTCCAGCAATTAGCTATTAATAAAAATGTGAAGTCTGAGCAGCCAGAAACAGGGAAGCCTGTCAGCATGGTGAACAGACAGGGCAACTGCACCCTGTAGAGGTTGAGGGGAGCCGGCCCTCCAGTGATGTTTCTTCAGGGTTAGGCCTCCACCCAAGTTTTCTGCTGCCTTTGAGGTCTGAGGGTTTGGAACAGCTTAGCACATGCACAGAAGTGCTTTGGCAGGTAGGGTGGGGTAGATGGTGGAACCACCCCGCTACAAAGCCATCCAGGGACAGGCTATGCAGGGGCATAAAAAAAGGAAGAGGCAATTTCAGGCTGCAGACCACCAGGTCCTGGGGAAAGACAGATCTTCATCTTGATCTAAAAGAAGTATGGGACCATAGAGGGGAAGCCTGGGAGCTGGCTGGTGGCCTGGTTCTCTGAGCCTTCATTCAGGGGAAGATAACCACAGGTGCCTCCACTAGCAAGGTCCATTCACTGCGGGCTTTCTCCTCTCCAAGCTCTCTTTGAAGTATGACTGTAAAGTAGGGTGCACACCATTAGCAGAAGGCATATTGGCACGCTGAAGAAACATGAACTTGAGAATCAGGAGGAAAGAAAAGGTAACATCCAATATGCATGGCAATTTAGCTCTCCACCATAAATGTAATCAATGTAAATACCAAAATAAATTACCCTTTGGTTTTCTTCAGGGATATATAAGTAACCATAATTCCAAATATTCCTTTGTTTTTACTGCCTTGACTCACCTCCTGGCCATTAAATTCAGGGAGAGTGGTGGCAGCAATGCCATTAAGACATTTACTTTGTGACTCGTAAGGCCCCAAAGGCAATCCTTCCATAAAGGCCCTGTTGACCCCACACACAACCAAGCAGGGAGTCACAGATCTGAGGAGCCAGAGGGACATGAGGACACAGTTGAACTGGGCCCTAGGTGACTTCTGCAAGTTGAAATAGCAGATTCATTTACATTAAGTACAGACTCAGGGTGCATCAAGGTCAGGCTCCCTGCCTCTCCTGTCTCCCAGCCATCAAAATGAGCATGGGTGTGCACAGGTATGGGGAAGGGGGGCCCATGTTCATGAGCTGAGCCCTAGCCAGGGCTCCCTCAAGCAAGGGTCCCTGCCAACCCCTGCAGCAGCTATACCCCTGGAAGTAGGAAGCCTCAGATCCTGATCTCATATTCCCAGGTTTGAACACTAACCTATACCCAAGACTTTCAATATACCATTTGAGTAGGAAGTTGATCCTATCTCTAATAACCAAGGCAAACCAGCCCCAACATAGGTCTATTAGGCCTGTGCCACCCACATCACATTTCAGTCTTTTGGAAAGTCTCTCTGGGGGCCTGTACTCCAAGGGAAGGCTTTTTCTACAATACACCACCATTTCAGTTATTTACAATTTGTTTCATTTCACATGTTACTGAATAATATGTTCCTCTTAAACCAGCCGTGCTGATGCCATAAGGAAAGACACTGAGCTGGCCCATGCAACTTTGACTTCTGGAAGCCAACAGCCAACATGCCTTACTTAGCATTATCAGAGACACACATAACAACCATGCCCCTGGAGACACACTGCTGCTGCCAAAGACAGCTGTGGTAGATTTGAACAAAGGGTGAAACAGAACACATGGAGATGGAGTAGATGTCAACCTGAGATGAACTGAAATCCCATGGTACCAATCCAGTTTCACCTACTTTTAAAATTTCTCAGCTTGACCCTTAAACAAAGGGAAAATGTAAGGTTAAGTACCTAGGCTTCTAAGATATACCAGAATTATTACCACAAAAAAAGAAAAAGAAAAAGAAAGAAAGAAACTTTTGTTCAAGGTCTCAAACTGTTCAAAACCAGTCAAAATCCTGACAGCCCTGCCCTGAATGTTCCATGATTTTCCTCAAACTGCTGCACACTCCTTGCCAGCTGTGCACACTCCTAAGGAGCCAGACCTATGGCCACATGCTTCAGACTCCTGCTCAGTTTAGCTTCCCCTGCAGGTAGCAGATGGGCCCAGGCTGTGATTAATGCCCCACCACTGCCCATGGGGACCACCTGTGGAGCTTCAAACTACATGGTGCCCAGTCCACCCCAAGATCTGGCATCCCAGAGGACTCTGATGTGCCACCAAAGTTAGAGCCTAGGTGACATAGTGAGACCTTGTCTCAAAATAAAAACAAAAAACAAAAAAGTCAGTGTATATAAAAAAACTTTCAAAACTGTACACCACTCTAAGTATATGTTCATAATAAAAATCTCAAAAAGGGGTTGGGGATGTAACCCAACTCTAATGGTATAGTGCTCGCCTAGCATTAGGCATGTGTAAGGTCCTCAGTTTAAACCCAAGCACCACACGTGCAAAAAAAAAATCTCAAAAGGAATTTCATTCCTCCAAAAGTTAATAACTGAATCCTGATAGAGCTTTTGTGATAGATAATAGAGGAGCCCAATGAATCACCTGGTTGATTTTAAAAATATGTTAATAATTCACACTAGAGTAAATCCCTTTTATGTTTACCAGCAGAAGCATGTCACATATTTAAACCTAAAAAGAAGACTATCTTTTTCACCTTGTCATACCAAATAAAACACAGGAAATGATACCTGGAGATAGAAAATCAACACCTGAGTCAAAATCAAGACTCCTTTGCTAAAAACTGTGAAAAACAATTTACCAGCTTCTTTGCACCTTTGAGAGTTAAGTATTAAGCACAAAGTTCTCTGTTCTCAAATGATTGAGAAGTCAGCATACAGGGCCAGCACGTTTAAATTGTTTTATGACGCATTGATTAGGTATTTTTTTTTTAATTTTAATTTTTATTTATTTTTCTCAAAAGTTGCATTTAAATACATGTTATCAAACATAAAAGAAAAAAAAACAAATTTTCAGAAGCTGTACACACTATTCACTGAAAATATTTGTTGAGGCAAATAGAAAAAAAAATTATTACAATCATAATTTTTCTAACTTTGCACAAAATTATAAGCAGATTACATTCTTCATATTTTGATTAGGTATTAACTTATTATTCTTTTATACATGATATTTCCCATCATAAGCTATTAAAAAACTAGTAGCCAGGTATGGTGGCACACACCTGTAACCTCAGATACTCGGGAGGCTGAAGCAGGAGGATCACAAATTCAAGGCCAGCCTCAACAACTTAGCAAGATTTTGTCTCAAAATAAAAAATAAAATAGGGCTGGGAGTATATCTTGGTGGTAGAGCACCCCTAAGTTCAGTCCCTACTACCCCCAAAAAAGTAATTAATAATGACTCCTCAATTTTCTTTCCTATAAAGTCAAATAAGTAATATTAATTGTTGTCCATCTGATGAAATACAGATTGCATCAGTTGAACTGGAACCAATCTGCCTCTAATCTATTGTCACTTTATTCCACATAAAGCCAGTCCAATGGAGGTGACACAGCAGATTAACCAAGATTAACTCTTTATCAAACCATTGGCACTTCCCCTAACATGAAGGCTCTTTAAATTCATTAAATTTTTGTATCATAACCTGTTTAAAATATCATTTGTCAAATTTTTCAAATGCTAATAGAGATATAATCTCTTGTGAATTCTCACAAACACCAGGAAAGAAAGGAACAGGTGCCAGCCCCATGCTGTAGGCTGGAAAACAGGAGAGAAGTCTAACATCAATCTATCAAAAACTGAATCAACAAGGCTGGGGTATAGCTCAGTGGCTGAGTACCTGCCTAACATGTGCAAGATCCTGGGTTCCCTCCCCAGTGCTGCAAAAAAAAAAAAAAAGAATCAACACAAGGAAGCAGATAGCTGAAGAGAGTTGGTGCCTTGAGAGGTCCCATGACTTCCCTTCTGAGCCAGCCAGATAGGATGTTTGGCCCTAAAACAACTCTCACCAAGACAATCTTCATATCAACACTTGATAGAATTAAATTTCAGTCACTTAAAATAAGTAGAGAAGAAACTCCCAGTCCACACCATCAAAAAGTTAATCAACAGAAAAGTGGATTTTATATTATTTATTATTATCAAAATTAAGACCAGTGTATAGACTCATCAAGATACACAGCAACTTGGGGCTTATAACAGTAGCACAAATATGACATCAACATGTGCACTATTCACATCTATGGGTCTAGAGGTGAAGAAAAAAAGGACATTCCTAAACATACCCCTGCAATAGGTATTAAACCACTGGATTGTCCAATTCCAGCAGCATTAAGTATTCACAGAAAAAAAACCCAGAAATCTTCTTGCCACTGGAATCACTTTTCCTACATGGTTACTCAAGGTCTTAAAAACTTCTAGTATGAAGGAAGGCCAGGCCACAGCAGATGGAAAGTGGGAGGACACCCTTCCTCTATGGAGGGAATACTCAGGGATCAAGGGCCCTTGTGTCATACAGCTCCTGAGAAACAGTCTAAAGTCATGGTTCACACAGTTCTTGCTGGCTAGCCTCAGTATATTTCTACTATATACCCCCTGTCCTCCTGTACCATCCCCAGCCCCCCAAAAAAACCATAAGAGTAAAGACACTGAGGCCAGCAGACAGAGCCAGTATCAATAGCAAGATTCCTGGGCAGCTCATCTCCCTCTCTATCCAACAAACCCTGAGCCCTGTTAAAAGTGCATGAAGTTTCCCAAGTCCTGGAAAATAACTGTACTCAGAAAGCTTTTATTTTTTCTTTTAAGAGAAAATGGCTTTACATGAATTTATCTTCCCCTTGGCAGGTATGTTATGCTTTCCTCTAAAGATGAAATCAAGCCCAGATGAGAGGTGCTCCTTGGGGGCCTGCACTTTCTCAAGGTTACAATAGCCATTCCTATCATACCTCTGAGAATTGACAGGTACACGGGATCAGAACTATGTCCATAGCTTGTTCTGGATCAGGTATGGTGGCCAAGTGTAATGACTCTTAGCACGCATGGTGGGGTAGCTGCTGGGCCGGCTAAACAGACTGGAGGCTGAGTCTGCAGATGAAGGGGGATCTGAAGGAGCCCAGGTACAGATGTCCATCATGTTCATGTACCTCGCTGATGTAGGTAGCCACCAGCCCATCAGGATCATGCAGGCTTCTCCGGAAGGCACCACTGTCACTGAGTTCTAAGACGAGGCTGTACCGTGGCACAAACTTCATCACCGTCTCCTGACTAAACAGCTAGAAGGGAAGCACAGTGCAAGGAGAGCTTACCTTCTGACTACAAGATTGCCCCTTGCCAACTAAGAATGGTCAGGTTCCTCAGGGAAGCCCCGTAGCATAGAGCTAAGAGTAACACCATGCCCCCACCCCTTGCAGATCAGGCCAAGGAGGCCAAGCCAACATGAGGACAGTGCAGATGAACATGGAGAAACACAAATCACACCCAAGAAAGTGAACACACTGAAGCCAAAACTGAGAATGTTCTCAGCTACCAGAACACTGGGTCAAACTCAGCACAACTTAACCAGAATACACAGTATTTCAGACATGCAGGGTTGAAATGATGGAGATTAAAAAGCAATTCACATTCAAAAAAGAGCCTGGGAGTTAAGTATGTAAAGTAAGCAAGTCCACACACCACACACCTCTAAAGCCAATTCTGCCACTTTCCTTGAAACTCAGCATACAGAGCCTGGTGGTATCACCTGGCACATGGTACTGACAAGGGCATTTCTGACATCTCCTGGGCATGTGTAGGCCAAGGGCTTAGACTTGGATTCTGTGGGCAACATGGGGCTGATGAAGAGTTTTAAGCAGGGAAATTGTTGGGCAGACAGAATTTCTAACAGAGCAGAAGGACCTCAGGTAGGAAATTACAACAAAGTACTCAGCTGCATAAGACCAATGTCTAATAAGTTAATAAGCAGATTTATACATTTCAATTCAGGTGAAAATACCTAAACAATTGCAACTGTCCTAGGAAAAATGTCTCCCAGTCACTAAAAATGTTTAAAAAGACATTTAAGTCAACTTAGGTTTGGAAGGTTTAACAGCAATGGATCAAAGTTGCTTTCTTCTATAAGGGGCTTTCCACCACCAGTGGAATGCCTCCTCCCACTGTTTGATCATGTAACTTTCCCTCTCTTCTCTTTCCATCTTATCCTAAAAGATCTCACCCTCTCTCATTTCAACTAATTGTTTTCCAGAAATCTCTCAAATCTCCACCTCTATGTCCAAACCTCAGTGATAAATTCCTGGCTGCCTGTACTCAACTCCACCTGGACCTCACAACAGTACTTCAACTTGGACAGACTCCCTGGCTCTGGAAACAGGCCCTCACACCTAGTCGCTAAAGCCAAAAACCCAACCCTTACCCTTGATCCCTGTCCTTCCATGCTCTACAAGCCTTGTATTTAGTCATGGCTATGACCAAACTATCCGAAAAGAACAACTCAGAAGAGTAAAAGTTTATTTGAGGTTCATAGTTTCAAAGGCCTCAGTTCAGAGACAGACAACTCCATTGCTCTGGGCTCAAAGTGAGGCAGAACATCATGGCAGAGGGAAGCTGCTAGCTCTGAGGTAGCCAGAAAGTAGGGAGCAAGAAAAGGGGAAGAGGCCACAGGGAAGATGTACCCTTTTAGGGCATGAATCCAGTGACCTAACTCCTCCAGCCAATGCCCAACCTCCCTACAGTTACCACCCAGTCAGTCCATTCAAACTAGGATAGACTAATTGTTATAGCTCTCATAATTCAATCATTTCACCACTGAATATTCCTGCATTGACAGGAGCTTTTGGCAGATATTTCACATCCGAACTATAACACCTGGCCATCTCAGTAATCACTTATGTGTATGCCACCCCAACCTTGGGCCCTGCCACCACCTCTCCTTGACCACTAGAACAGCTCTCACCTCAGCCCCCCCACAGCCAGTCAAGTCACAGCTGTAGTTACCTTCCTAAGACATTCTCTGTCTTATATCATTTCACCACCTGAACAATTCAGTCAGGAAGCCCCTTGTGTGGCTAAGCAGGTAGGTGTATACAGAAGACAAGGAGACCACGGTGGCCTGGCACAGGTTGTCAGAGCACAAACAGGATAAAGGGATGTTCCTGTAGTTAGGTGGCCTGGCAAAAGATCCAAGACCCCACACAGATTAAGAAGAGTGTTCACCAGGTACACCTTGGTGCAGGGAGCAGAGCCCTTAAAGGAAAATCCAAGTTCCTGCAGGTGGTCAAAAAGAAGGGCTGGCCCAGTGTGGCAGTCAAATGTCCCAACAAAAGCCATATGAGAGGTAGACTATGGCTACAGACTGGTTATATTTGGGGGAACTGATTAAACTGGTAAATATATGAAGGATAATGGTATCTAGACATTTCACCATTAGAGAGATATAGTAAGGACAGAATTAAAGGGAGAAAACTAGAATTAATCCTGTGGTGTTGGACTGAAATTGTATATACCTACATGAACAGCAATCCAATTTAAACAGATGACAAATAAATATAGATGTAAGGATATATCTGCATTCCCCAGCTTTGTCCTTTGAGGGGGTGTGGAAACAGGGACATCCAAAAGCAACAGGTAGACCTACCACCAGACCTCCAGAAGGAACCATCGTTCCTCAGAGAAATGGCCAATTGTAGATGCAGGGCAGGGAAAATACATGATCCTGAAACAACCTGTATGACAGACAGCAATAAAATGGTCTAAAAATTAAAGGAATGTGTCCAACGGTACAGGAGTCACACTGAAGGGACTCCCACTGGCCACAGATGGACAATATGAACATCAAGATAAATAATGATAATAACATAACCACTGATAAAATAGGAATATATGAGATAGCACTGACATTCACAAGATACTTATTAATTATAAATGGACAAAGAGTGACTTTATAGTGTAGAGAACTGGCATTCCCTGCCTGAATCAGGTGATCAAAATTGCCACCACTGCTAATGGGACAAAAAACATCACATACCCTTGACTGCCACACTTCCATGCTACACCTGCCAGTGACAGAGAACCTGAATTGAATCATAAGAAAACACTACACTAATCCTTATCGAGGGACATTCTGCAACACAACTGACCTGTAAGCTTCTAAAAGGTCAAGGTCAAAATTGTTTTAATAGGAAAGAGTTTAGTGTGTTAATAGGTCATAGGGCAGAAACCTGTGGAGAAGACAGGAGAGAGTGGGTGGTATGGGGGTAGAGGTGAGTTTATATTTGTGACCACATGAAGAAGAGGATCATGCACCTAATAACTCTAAGGAGGAAAAGACAAGGGAGGTGGGGTGTAGGGCAAAGTCATAGGGTCTGAAGAAGAATGGAGAAAGTTGGAAACAGCCATAGAAAATTGGGAAGAATGAGACTGACAAGGTGGAGGCCCCAGAAATCATGGTGATGAATGACGAAAAAAAAACCCAAAAAACAGAAACAGAGAAACCGGAAGAAAGAAGGGAATCAAAAATTTCAAATGTTTAAATTTATATTTCAGGATGAAGAATAAAGTGTGCTTTTAAGTAGTCATTATAAGTACCAAATATTAAAAGCAGAACTAGAATAGACCATAATTAAATATACCCTTTTTTTTTTTTTTTAGAATTATAGTTTTGATAGTTACCTTAAGAATCATTCTTTTAATATAGGGTCTCTCAGATAAGAAATCCAACATGGAAAACCCAGGATTAGGGCGAATGGTTGACATGGCAACCCAGTACCCCCCGGAACTGCTGGGTCGGATGTTGTCAGGAAATCCAGGCATGTTCTCCACAAACATATCAGCCCCTCCTTTCATCAAGCCAGATACATAGACCCTGAAAAATTTATCCAAGCAGGAAATGAGTAGTAGCCCCTCAATTTGAAAAAAAAATTTAATAAGCACCAAACTGGTCTTGATCCAAACACATTTATGGAAACTATTATAAATGTATTCATCATGCACACAGGCACAGCTGCCAAGAGGACATCCTCAAGGGTCCCAGAGCAGCATGAACAGAGAAGTGGCAGGTGGCGTCAGGGGGGCCCACCTGGCAGGGAAATGGGAAACAGGCTGTGCAGTGGCATTAAATCAAGATACTCTTTCAGACTGCAACTCCCAAGAAGGATGAGAAATGGGAGGAAGGAAACCCATCCTTGAACTTTGCTTTTACCACCATTTATGTCTATATTGTTGGTTTTTGTTATTGTTGTTATTTATTAGAGTTGAACATAATGGTGTAATCCATTGTGATACATTCAGACATGTACACAAAATTATATTCCCCGGTACTTTCCTTTTCTCTACCCTCCTCCCCGCCCCAACCCCTTTTCTCTACTGATTTCCCTACAGTTTTCATGAGATCCCTCTACCCCTGCCAAACTTTCTTTTTCTTTTAGTCTATAGTTTTCTCATATGAGAGGAAACATACAACTCCTGACTTTCTGAGTTTGGTTTACTTTGCTTAACATACTATTCTCAAGTTCCATCCATTTTCATTCAAATGGCATAGTTTCACTCTTTACAGGTGAATGAAACTCTATTGTGTATATATACCACATTTTCTTTATCCATTCATCCGTTAATGGACACCTAGGCTGGTTCCATAATTTGGCTGTTGTGAATTGTGCTCCTATAAATGTAGGCATGCAAGTATCACGATAGTATGCTAACTTTAATTCTTTTTTTCCTCCACATTTTTATTGGCACATTATAGGTGTACATAATGGTGGATTTTGTTGTTACATATTAGCATATGAACACAATAAAATAATATACTTTGGCCAATATTCCCCAAATACTCTTCCCTTCCCTCCCCTACCACTCACTCCCTGGTCTCTTTCCTCTACTAATCTCCCCTTGCTCCCCCTACACACACTTTTCTTTTTCTTTTTCCTCCCTAGCATCCACATAGGAAAGAAAACACATGACCCCTAACTTTCTGAGTTTAGCTTATTTTGCTTAACATAACATTCTCAAGTTCATCCATTTTCCTGCAAATCATATAATTTCATTTTTATTTATGGCTGAATAAAACTTATTGTGTATATATACCACATTTTTTTAAATCATTCATCCACTGATGGACGGTTCCATAATTTGGTTATTGTGAACTGTGCCGCTATAAACATGGGTATGCATGTATCATTATAGCATGCTGACTTTAATTCTTTGGGATAAATATTGAGAAGTGGTATAGCCAGGTCATATGGTGGTTCTATTCCTAGTCATTTGAGGAACTTCCATACTGATTTCCATAGTGGTTATACTAATTTACAATACCACCAACAGTATAAAAGTACTCCTTTTTCTCCACATCCTCTCCAGTATTTATTATTTGTATTCTTGTTGACTGCCATTTTGACTGGTGTAAGATGAAATCTCTGTGCAGTTCTAATTTGCATTTCCCTAATTGCTAACAGTGTTCAACATTTTTTCATATACTTTTACCATTATTACACAAGGAAGAGGGTGCCCTGCTGCATCTCAGAGTTAGGTCAACCACATTTCCATCCCATCTCAGGCCATGGTAAACTCTGGCGAACAACTGACAATTCAGCTAACACATACACACCTTCGTATCCTTGCCATGGTTGTTTCTGCTACTAGGACAAAATCTTCCTCAGGAGAAAGCTGGACTCCATTAGGGAACCGTAACTGGTCCAAAAGAACTTTCACTTCCTTGGTCACAGTATCATACTCTAGCAAGCTGTGGAGATCAAAAATGAAGGGTCACACAGGTGAGAGTCCATGGCCTCTAGTGGGCTTAGAGCTTTTCTTCTTATTCTGGGCCTCTGGGGCATGGGGTCTGGAAGGTAACTCAGCCTCACACTGGAGTGACCAGGCCTCAGGGTCCTCTGCTTGAACCTTGTCCTGGGCTAGACAGTCGGGCCCTTTCCCCATCCATAGCAGATCCACAGCAGCCTCTTCCAGAGAACTCCACAGTCAATTCATTCACTGACCTGGTAGCTAGGTCAGCACCTAGAAATACCAACATTCCCTGTATAGGGGTCCCCCTTCTGAGGGGTGGCCGGAAACCTAGGCCTGCTGTGGTATTCTACCAGTCTATCTAGACCCAACCCCTTGAATGGACTAGTCAGTTTCATTTTAGTTGCTCAAAAAGGAAATGATAGCATCCTGTTCTACCACCTGATTCCAAAAATCATTCTTAGAAGCAGAAATACTTTGCTCAGAAACACTCCCATGGCTCCTAGAAATAATGAGTTCTGCTAAAGCCACCATGCCTGGCTGATTAGCTAACTGAGGGAAGACTGAGGTAAACACTCACCGCCCATCATCAGTGCCCTCCATGACCAGAAGCAAATAATCTCGTCTTTGCCATTTGCTGCTTGAATCTGTGAAATAAATCTTCTTCCCATCCCGAGTAATGGTCAGATCATTTACAAAGGACATTTTCTTTCCCTCAATGGGTGTCTCAGAGGACAGGAGTAGTTTCACTTCACCTGAAGTTAGAAAAAAGAAAAAGATTTGCTTTTACTCTAAGAACTTTCTTCTCAATAATTTGAAAATATTAATCAACCTAATTGGTGTCAAAGGATAAAACAAAAATGAGCTTCTCCATTGTCATAGGTCAGAAGATCTGGTCTTTCTTATGTAAAAACAGTGTATTAATGCTGTACAATCAATAAACATATATATGAAGAAATGTTCAACGTCTCTAGCCATTAGAGAAATGCAAATCAAAACTACCCTCAGATTTCATCTCACCCCAGTCAGAATGGCAGCTATCCAAAATACCAGCAACAATAAGTGCTGGTGAGGATGTGGAGAAAAAGGTACACTTAAACATTGCTGGTGGGATTGCAAATTGGTG